>JAOBYH010176309.1:0-10469 GCA_025403525.1 Umimayanthus kanabou
GTTCTACAGAAAATGAAGGCAAGAAGGGAGGATCTTTTGGAGAAGTCGCGACACCCAGACACACTGGAGCACATTGCGCTTTATGACAAAGGTGGCAAGAACCACATCACCGATGATCTGTTTGAGTTCTTTGTGGCGACTGGTTCTCTCTGTACCACATTGTTTTCAGATGAGAACTATCATCGCCACAAGGACAAGGTTTTACAGTATGCTTGGGACACACTGGTACAGGACAGGGAACTCTGTGAATTATTCCAGACCATGTTCCAAGCTCTGGTGAATGCTACCACTTATACTTCTTCGGAAACTGAACAAACTGATGATGATGATGATGACGGTGTACCTTCACACATGCCAGTTGTAGCTCCAATCTACACTGAAACAACATCAACCCTAGATGCTTGCCACTTACAGTCAATTGGACAAGAAGATGCAAGTTCCAGTGATGGTACTAGTTCGAGTAGCTACTCTGAAGATGAGGCTGACGACATTGGTGAGTCTCATTATAAAATTATTTACATTTATTGTTGTTGTTTTTTCTCACTTGACTCGAGCCAGTCAAAAACCAAGGGTAAGATTTTTTTAATAAAAATTGGTTATGAGGTGGTGGTGGTGGCGGTGGGGCGTCAGATAAAACCAAACTCTTAATGCAATAGCGCCACAAAACAATCTTTAGAACAAAATATTATATTCTCCGTGAATCAAACTATTTCACAATCCAAGTTTACCCTCAAAACGACAATCTGATCATCTATCTATGTATTTAACATAATGAAAAATTCAACTTATTGACACTGTCGACAAGCAGGGTTCGCTTCTATTTCTATTTCCGCAACAACAAAGTATACAGGCCGTTGAAGTTTAACCGTGAAAAGTTTACTCTTCCCGATAGAAGTTAAACAAGACTGAACGGCCATAAACGATAACCAAGCACCTGTCAGCACTCGGCTGGCAAACTCTAAAACAACGACGAACAGCCAGCACTCTTATCTATTATAACCAAGGCCTCCATTCGCTATCTCCACTGCCCACTGATTGATAATCTGACGGCACTCACCCGCAAGACTCATCATATGCATACTAAACATCTCACGGTTCCCTTTGCACACACGAATGTCTTCAAATTTAGCTTCGTGCCACGCGCCATCGTTGCTTGGAACTACCTACCACAGTCTTAATTGACATAAGCGAGAATGCTAATGCATTTGAGGACGAAATCAACAAATTTCAAGTTTAAACTTAATTTCAGTTTGAAACATGCGCTGTGCGATCTATATTGTAGTAATACAAAGTTACACAATAAATGAAAAGTGAAGTGAAGTAGCAATTAGGTTACTCAGGCTTGTGTTCTCGTACCCTTTAAACTGAGAACTGCGCATCAAAACTGACAAAACACAAAGAGTAATTTTGGAATGGAATGACAAGACATTTATATCAGGTTATGTTAACTGTTTGGAAACTTTAATATTATGGAAACATTTAGCTACACGCCTTTAAATGAGGTTGAAAACGCTCGCTATTGATTTGTTTTAAGCGGGAACGCTATAACACTAATATTGTTTCACTGTATGCTTCAGCCATTTCATTTTGAGGCCAAATTGGTCTAGGTCCAAGAGCTCTTGGATTTTAAAAACATGTGAAAATATTGCTACCAAAGTACGAGTAAAATTTTCCTAAACTTATGAATACTAATCTTTGGCCTATAACAAACTCGCTATTGTCATAGATAAGACAGTCTTCCCTAAATTGCAGGGTGCATGGGTTTTTTTCTGTTAGATATTAAACTGAGACAAACGTATACACAAAACTTTGCTAGCTACGGCAAATATTTAATCAAAAAATTTATATCAATTTCATTTAAGATTTATTTTGTTTGAAAAAAACAATTGATTATATAAGTATTCATAAATGTATTCTGTCTTCCTCGTTATGTGGTGTGCTGCCTCAAACACGTTCTAGTTTTTTTTATAAGAACTAAATAATTTGGTCACGGTTCGTTTTTCATAACTTTAGGCAAATTCAGCTTCAAATTGTTCTCGTAGAAGTCCTTCATATTTTACACATAAAACAGCTGTTGTTAATCTGAAACTCGATTTGAGCCTGAAATTGTTTTTAACTTGTTTTCACACGAGATGCAGTACATGCAATTAAAACGAAACGTTTTCCGTTATATTTCTTTGTGCCCTCTACACGGTCAGTTTAAATGGTAAAATACGGGTTTGATCAACAAAGGTTGATATGGTATGTTTTTCGCCTGTGGGGTTTGGTGTGTAGCTGACGTTTCGAGCGTTAGCGTCAGTCTCATTCAGCTTACTCGCCAACGCAGAAAAAAACAGCTTTTTTAAAAAAAACTAGTCTTCCAGTTTTAAATGGTAAAAGTAAACCTTACATATTATGAAACAGGTTTTTGAATTAGTTAAACTCTGGGACAAATAAATAAGTACAAAACTAAGATCACACTAAACTTTAGTGTGATCCAATCTAGACGTGCGGAATCGAGTTTATTGATTGAATCTCGTTTCAGTGTTCAGATTAGATCCTAGTTTTGTACTTATTTATTTGTCCCAGAGTTTAATTATAGTAATTCAAAAACCTGTTTCCTAATATGTAAGGCTTACTTTTACCATTTAACACTGGAAGACTAGTTTTGAAAAAACTGTTTTTTCTGCGTTGGCGAAAGTAACTCACCTTAAAACGCACGAATGGTTAAATGTTTAAAAGTGTTAAACACAATCGTTTTCGACAAAATGTCATCTTGAGGTGTATGAATATATTTGCTATCAGTCATAGTTTCTACCGTCTTGGAATTGCATCACTCAATATTCTAGGAAGTTACCTTCAGTGTTGTACTTCCCTAAATTTTCTAAAGTAAGGAAAAGACCATTACCATTGGATCCATGATGATATCATAAACATAGCACTTGGTTATTATCTAAGCAACACTCCGTTTGTTTCGCAAATTTAATAAAGGAGTTATTCCTTGAAGTCTGAATCGGTTAATTCCGTGACCGGGTGCGTACCAACGTCAAAATTTTTCCCGATCTTTCGCTCAAACGAGCAGGAAAAGTTCTGACATCTTGCGGAAGACTAGAATTTGCACAAGTGCACACTCAGGTCAAAATAATTGTATTTCGGACATCAAACAACCAGTCTTTGAACTACGAGTACCAATATCATATTTTGCAAACGATTATGTGAAAACATAAAGTTCAATACCAATAGGATTTACTTACTAACAATTACATGTATTACATATTAAATATGAAAACTTAAAATATATAGGATTATGTACCAACAATTATGTGCAAATATTAAGCTCAATACCAACAGGATTACTTACCAAGTGATCAATTGTGTGAAAATATTAATCTCAGTACTAATAGGATTGTTTACCAATAATTATGAGAAAACCTAAAGCTTTATCAGTACCAATAGGATTACATGCCTACAACTATATGAAAACATAAAAATTTAGGATTACTTACTAACAGTGTGAAATATGTGAAGTATTAAGCCAAATACCAATAGGCTTACTTGCCAATAATTATGAGAAAATATTAAGCTATCTCAGTACCAAAAGATTTATGTACCAACAACTATATAAAATCTTAACATTCAGTACCGATAGGACTACCAACCAACATGTGTGTGAAAACATAAAGTTATGTCAATTCCAATAACAAGACAGATGTTAACTCACTTTTTCTTTTATTTTATGTGAATCGTAAAACTCTGATGCTCTGTTAAAAAAAACAACGCTGGACATTCCTTGCTACAGTACCGAGGTTTGTTGATTAAAGCACTGCAGATAAAAATAAAAACATATGCAGTAATACGGATTCTTCAAATGTTGCTCAAAAACTAAATCGTAGATACTATATTTGGTATACTTATTTTTGTTGTCTCTGTAGAGAATATCCCTCTGCAGTGAAACCAATAACTTTTCTAGCTCTGAGTACAGATTGTGTTGTGCAAAAACTACTCAAAAATAGTAATAGTAACAACAGTATTATCGTAATCATAATCATAACCATAACATTTGTATAGCGCCTATTTAAAGTTGTTTTAACCGATTTATAATAGAATTGCTATGAAAAACCATTGAGCTAAAATTTACACACTCATGTAACGGTAATTTATATAACTGAACTACGGACGGTAAGAGTAATTGATTTGGTTATATGAAAGTAGTGAACTGTTCAAGAGAAGTGATGCTACAACTGGGAAACAATGTTTTTCATAACAAACCTGCCCAAGAAAATGTGTTCTATCAAAATAGTTAAGATAGAAGCTGTAAATTTGAAATACAAGCAGCTTACGGTTTTGTACATTTTAAACTTAGCTTTATTGGTATTAACAAGAACTTAAACAGTTAACAGTTATATATTCTTTGATTTCTGTTCAAAAATACACCTGCGCTTGAAGTCAAGGTCCTGTCATTATGCATTTTGTCAAAATCTATAATATCAACAAGTGAAGAACATTTGAAGATACAGTCCGTAATAACGGGGTATCCGTAATAACGAGGTTTCCATAATAACGAGGTGTCCGTATGACGGGAGCTGACTGTACTTAACTAACAGGTGGAGTTCTCCAGTTGGTTCTAAGCTACGTACCACATGTACACTTGTTTTTAAGAATTGCACAAACCTCGAATCCTCTGGAGTTTCCACGTGAACAGCCGTTTCTCGACAAAGTTCTGGGCGAGGGAACGTTTGGTAAAGTGTGGAAGGCTACCGCCAACGGACTTCCCAATAAGCCAGGTCCAACCATTTTTGCGGTGAAAGAAGCAATAAGGAACGGTATGTCTCGGTGACTGTTTTGTAACGTAGCTTCTAGAAGAAGGAAGACTTACGTACCTTTTTTATCAGTTTGAAAGTTGTTTAACTGGCTAAAATATGCTAAGCTGACAGATTTTAACTTAACGAATTAAAGCATTGGATTTTGCTAGTCTAATGATATTTTTAACCAATTTTCATCAACGCTAAAACCATTAGTGTAGATTCACATGCTATACGGTTTTTGAGTCGAAATATGTCTAGCAACCTAAAACGGAATGAACATTTCAATTAGTAAAGGTCACATCAATGATCTTCTTCCTAAGGCAAGTGTTTAGCACTAATGAATTAATTAATTTTTATACAACATGCATTGGACCAGTTACTGAATACGCCGGTGGAGTTTACCGCAACAAAATATCTATCTCACTTCGCATTATATTTAAGTCTTGCCAGATTTCACACTTGACAGAATCCCTGACACAGCGTAATTTTATTCTAATAATAACAAGTGAAACCGATCAGTTACGCAGTTTGCTGACAGGTGCAAACTCTGCTCGTCGTTTGAGGTTAAAAAAAAACTCTACATGTATGTTCTACCATGCAGGACTAAACCCTACTAAACCCTTTCTTTCTTGAATTAAGTTTTAGTATCATTAATAAATTATTTATCTATATTCTTATCTTATCTTATCTTATCTTATCTTATCTTATCTTATCTTATCTTATTCTTATCTTATCTTATCTTATCCATTCATCCTTTTTTATTGTAAACGTTGTGTAAATTATAACTGTACAGAGAACATTAAGGTTGCTGAAATAAAAGGTAAATCAGTAACCGATTATCAGAAGAATACCTAAAACATGTGCAATTCTACAATTGGTTTGGGTTCTATTTAACCCTGGACACATTGCAGGCGGTCATTTTAGGAAGGGCCACAAGAATTACAATGTCGTAATTATCACGCAATTTGCTAGCAGTTTACTCCGGAAAATCAGTTAATTATTTACATGTGCTATAATTTAGTATCCCAAATCTATTAATCTTTTCAAAAAACATACTTTTTTGCGCTATAAGTGAAACAGTTGTCTATAGTTTAATTTCCAACTACCTATAATTAACCTTTTGCATCTTGAAAAATGTTTTGGAAAAGAGGACTTTAAGAGTATATTAAAAAAATTGTTTAAAATATTATCTGGTTAAAATATTATTTACAAGCTAAAAAACGTTGTATCCCGACGTTGCTTGTTACAAATCGTATTCACCTTGAAAGTTTGGAGCAAGAAGTCAGTTTCGCGAAGACCTTGGCTGCTGATCCTCATTGCCTTGGCTGCTGATCCTCATCCTAATGTCATAGCATTCTACGGCTACATTACAATCACACGTAAGCAACAGTCAACTAAAGCTTATTTGATACTGGGCAACTTACATGGTTACTGAACATTTTAGAGTAGGCACTTTCCTTAATACGGTTATGTTCATAAACCGAGGAAATACAAGATATTCCAACTTGCTCAATCATTGAGGAATTTCCTTAATTTTTGGCATGGAGACAGAAAAACAGGTAAATTCCAAAACCCTGTTAGAGAATTTGATTATACAATTTAGCTTCAAAACTCTACCCTTAAATGCATCAAAATATTATTTCAGTGAAAATCGGCTCAACAACAACAACAACAACAATATTGGGGCTATGTATCCCACTGCCGTATGTGGTATTACCAGAATCACCAGTTAAATAGAATTGTAAAGAAAACACATACAGATAGATATCGTTGAATTGTAGGCACGGTTGCATGCATATTACGAGCGTGTTGGTGTTTTGCTTGACAACATATTATTTAGATTTTCATTTTATCTTGTTGGCTGTACTACTTTATTTGTGTTTTTTGCAATATGCCTGCTAGTATGCGAGCAGCATTATTGAAAACAAAAATATACCTTTTTCCACATATAAATCAGAGTTTATAAACAGTATTATAATCAGTATATATTTGTCACAGTGTGCAATGAAACACGACATACAGAGTTAACGGTATTATCGTGTTTGGGGAATTTAAATAACCCAGTTTCTATCTTCAATGTTCTGAATTTGTAAATGGCTCGTAAAACCTCAACGTTTTATTTCGTACTTCTAAAAATGAATTCCATTTGAAGCTTTTTTAATTAGATTAATTAACGTGGTATACTGCAAAACACACAGTACCGCTAATTTAATGGAAAGCTGCCAACACTGCTAAATAATGAAAACTAAGATTTACTCAAGAGTTTCGCCTTATTGGAAAATTCCAACCTGTCCTCAACAAGCAAGTCTCCGTCTTTCATTCAATTTTGTACCCCTGAGAAATTAGTTAACTTTTACTTTAATTAACACTTGACTCGTCTTACTCAGCAACCGCCGAATTTGCATCCTTCAATTCAACCTGAAAGTGAACGCTTTGTTCGAAAACGTTAGTAACTATAAAATGATTTACCAAGCTCTTTATTTCATTTAAATCATTTTAGAAGACATATTCATTAACTTGATTTGATGATTTTTTGTCTGTTAATATGGAACTTGCAGAACCACTGCGAGTTATCGCCGAGTTCGCTCCCTACGGCGACCTTCTTGGGTTCCTGAGATCAAGCCGTGGGGAACACGACGAACAGTCTTTCCCGGACAGAGAACCAGACAGGACGCTGACCTCCTATCAGCTTCTACAGTTTTGTGTGGAGGTGGCGGCGGGGATGGAATATCTCCACGATAAAAGGGCATGGCACCATAATGTTTTTTTCACTTGCTACAGTAGTAGTAAAAGTATAATTCAAAAAGACATGGTTTTAGCATTAAGGATACACAAGAGCCCCTTGCACACTCTCACTAAACATAGCATAACTCTCAAAGCATTCCCACAAACCCCAATAAAGAATATAATTTCTAGAAGATTACGAATTCTTTACATTTTCAATTATTTCTTGGATTTTCCCGTTATTTAACACCAATAATCACTTCATCTCTGAAGGCTGGTATCAGTTGAAGCCCACGGCACGCTTTGTACCCCCTCGTTTCCCCTAGATAAATGACTTGTTTAACGCCAATAATTGCGTCATCTCTGAAGGCTGATATCAGTGGAAGCCCCCGGCACGCTTTGTACCCCCTCGTATCCCCTAGGTAAATGACTTATTTAACGCCAATAATCACTTCATCTCTGAAGGCTGGTATCAGTTGAAGCCCACGGCACGCTTTGTACTCCCTCGTTTCCCCTAGGTAAATGACTTCTTTAACGCCAATAATCACTTCATCTCTGAAGGCTGGTATCAGTGGTAGCCCATGGCACGCTTTGTACCCCCTTCCCTCCCTTAGTAAATAACTTATTCAACGTCAGTAATCCCGTCAGCTCGGTAGGCTGGTATCAGTGGAAGCCCACGCCGGCACGCTATGTACCCCCTCGGAGGGGCTCTCTCCTAGGTAAATAAATTATTCAACGTCAGTAATCCCGTCAGCTCTGAAGGCTGGTATCAGTGGAAGCCCACGGCTCGCTATGTACCCCCTACTCTCCCCTAGGTAAATGACCTATTCAAAGTTAGTAATCTCGTCAGCTCTGAAGGCTGGTATCAGTGGAATCCCACGATGCGCCCTTTACCCCCTACCCCTAGGTATAAAGACTTAGCCAAGGTCAACAATCCCGTTAGCTCTGAAGGCTGGCATCAGTGGAATCCCTCGGTGCGCCCTTTTCCTCCTCGCTCTGTTAGTGCTCCGTTTTAAAAGTGTATAAAGCTCAAGTTACACGGAGCAGAGAGAAGTCGAAACAGACGTTGGGATTACTAGGGATTGAACTGTGACCTGTCGCACTAACCAACTGAGCTACGGCTGTCGCTGCTCTACATTATTAGCTAATGACTCGTTACAACATTAATCCATTTAACCATCTAAGGTATTTATACCAGCTGTACAAGATTTGCAGCTCTTACAGCAAAATTGTGTTTAAATTGTTTGACGCATTTGGTTTATTCTTTTGTAATTTCGCGTGTTCGGCCGAGTAAAGGAAAGATTTCCCAAATGATTCTTATATTCAAGTGTTCGACTATAACTTGCTCTTAACTTGCTCTAACTTCGCTTTTCTTAATTGGTTCAGATTATTCATCGTGACTTGGCGGCGAGAAATGTGCTTGTGGGTGAGAACTATGTGTGTAAGGTGACAGATTTTGGTCTCGCAGTCGCGCGAGGGGCTTATGGCTACGCCCGGGCTCGTAAGGTTGGCACAAGAAATTCATGTTCAGTTTGTGTAACGAGTTTGCAAAGAAATGAGGAATGTAGCACCACAAATGTCGATTTACCTTTAACCCTACCGCTACCGTGCGCCTTTGTCTCAAATATACCTGTGTAACTTTCTTATTATAAAGACTATAGCAACTTGCAAACTTAAAGTCTAATCAATAAGTTGTTGTTGTCAAATTATGCTCAGAACAAACTTGAAACTTGAAAACATAGTCCACAATGGTTCTTTTGCTAATTAGTTAACTTAGTAATGACGTCATGCAACGTCACAAAGTTGCCATCTTGATTTCTATTGCAGCCACCTTCGATTTTTTGATGATGTCAAAAAATCACCTTAATCAGCGATGTAAATTTGTTAAAATGTCAGAAGTAGTCTTAGATCAGCAGTTATTCAATGGAAAAACCGTTCGAAATAGCGCTTTCAGAAAAAACAACACTATTTGAGAAAAGTGTCAATTGTGAATGTGGGTGCTGTGCCAACTAAAAGACTTGCGTTGTGATCAGCTGTGCATGTATTTAATACAAAACTGAATATTTCCATTTTGTACGAAAAGTTCTCGATTTTTATACACTGTGGCGATCATCAAGACACTGTAACTTTATTATGTTCGACTTACTGGGGTTTGTTCTCTTTCAACGCACACAGCTGGTTTACAAAGTTATTTATTAACAACAGACTCAATACAACGCTAGTACAACCCACCACACTATCCAACTGTCCAAGGTAGACCATGTTATATTTTAAGAATTCACGATTCTTACAAAAAGATTCAAGAACTTTCAATTTAAGACCGTTAGTCACCATACGCCTTACACAGTATTAAGCGAAAGGCTGAGCTTAACATATCTTAGGCTTGTTACACCATCAGCATATTTGTGAAACTTGTCGATTAAGTGCTTAAAAAAGCATCCTAAATATTAATATTCCGATTATAGTCCAAAACCATTCTCAGATTCAAAGGCTAATGATTCTCAGATTCAAAGACTAATGAAAGAATGTGCCACTTATATTAAAGTAATTTCTTCCTTTATTTAACTCTCACCAGTTAATCGATTTTGTTTCAAAGAAGTTTCTTTTTTAACCAAAATCTGTACACCAATTAGTGAAATTTAGACTGAAACGTCTAAACATTTTGCTTTTACTTGAGTTCATTTCTTGTAAAGAAAATTCACATCAGCTTTTATTAGCCGTTTTCACACTAGAAGACGAACGAATATGTATAAGATATATAAGATCATAAACAAACAAGCCCCACCCTACCTATGCGACAAATTTCAGCAACGGAAATACGGCAGGACCAGCATAGAAATCCCACTTTTTAAATCTAAGTCAGGACAAAGAACTTTCGAGTACAGATAGATAGATAAACCTTTATTTAATTATAAGACTCAGGGTAATCTCTTCAGCTGCGAAAGCACACTGTTATCAACG
>JAOBYH010176420.1:0-10468 GCA_025403525.1 Umimayanthus kanabou
AAATCGTTAGTAGCAACATGCTTTTTGAGTTGATCGGCCACACATTTCTCGATGACTTTTGAGACAAAAGGCAAATTCGAAATTGGGCGATAAGATGGAAGCTGTCTTTGTCTAGACCGTACTTTTTCAAATGAGGCAAAATCATAGCTGTTTTAAGAACATCAGGCATCATTGCTCTTTCAAAGGACAGATTAACCATGTTCACCATAATTGGGAGTAAAGTTTCCAGGCAATTCCTTAAGATGCAGGCTGGAACCAGATCCAAGTCACAAGATTTAATATTAGCACGCCCAACTATCTCAGACAAGAACCGATTTGTGATGGGTTTGAAGGTGTTAAGCTGAGAGTGCCAGACAGTGTCAAACTTGAACGGATCAATTGAAAGGGAACAGTCTGACGTGAGGCAGCTATTGATCTTGCTAACTTTTTCATGGAAAAATACCGCAAACTTATTGGCCAGGTCAGAAGCTGAGGTGTAACTCGGAAGGTCATCCATGCACTCAGTGTGAAGTAATTTGTTAACCACACTAAACAAAGCCTTTTGATCAGTTTTAGCGTCCTTGATGACAGATGTGTAGTACGAGTTTTTAGAATCAATAATCAGCTCATCAATGCGCTTAGCTTGGTTGATAAACAGCAGTTTGTCAGAGTCAAGTTTAGTACGGCGATAAGCTTGCTCCAGTTTTCTTCTTTTCCTCTTTTCATCAGCGATAGCTAGAGTAAACCAGGGGGCTTTAGGGCGCATAGTAATTACACATTTCTTGATCGGAGCATGATTATCTAATAGTGACCTCAAAACAGAATTGTATAAAGCAACAAGCTCTGGTAGGTCATCGGATGGACAATTCCGTAGCAGTGAAGATTCCTGAAGTTCTTTTATAAACACATTAGAATCCATAGACTTGATTTTCCTAGAGGCAATTAAACGTCTCTTGAACTTAGGCCTTGTAAGTTTCAAATTAAAACAAACTGCATAGTGGTCTGACAGCACCGGATTAGTAATGGAAATGCCGTTCAAGATTTTATCTTCGTCGCTAGAATTTGAAATCACAAGATCAAGCATATAGCCACTAATATGAGTTGCTCCACAAACGTTCTGATGGAGCCCAAAGGAATCGAGTAGATCTAGGAATCGTTTGGCAGTTGTGTCCCCAAGGTCATTTGCGTGAAAATTAAAATCACCAACAATCACTAAGTAAACGGAGTTGTTGTGATAAATAACTGCTCCAGGAATTGAGAAAACTCAGTGAGAAACAATGTAACAGATAGATTGTTTGTAGCAGATGGAGGAGCCGGTAGATATTTACAATCCTCACGTTTTTACCAGGTGAAGTCAGTAGACATTGATAATCTCAAAAGAACTGAAGTTGCACGATGGCTTAGGTTTAATCATCAAGTTCTTGTTAAATAGCATTCCAACGCCACCGCCACAAGATCCAGATCTAGCACTGTGTAAAAAATGTAGCCCTCAGCGCAAAGATCTTGGATGTAATAATTATCAGCATCGGTGCCATCCAGCCAAGTTTCATTAAGGGCCATGATGTCAATTTTGTTCTCCACGACAAAATCTTTGATAAGTGTGGTATTGTTCCTGATGAATCTCACATTCAGAGAACAGAAGTTAACAGGTAAACACTCACAAGAGGCATCATGAGGTACACGTCGAAGCGACGCAAGGTTGTTAAAGTTAACACCGCGCTGTGAAATCAAAGAACGCTTGACTCGATTAACACTGATCAAGGTCGGAATATTTGCATAATTGGCACTGTCGACAACATCAATGGCCGTGCAAGAATATGACTTTGAATCTGCACGAGGCCGTCCAGCTCTGCACCCCCTGAATTTCAGTATATTCAGCGATTTCAGTTCTAGTAAAACCTGTATTGAAATCAAGCCACGATGACTTTGTGCACGATGGATATTTAGAAGCTCCTTCCAAGAATAAGGCAACAGAGTAGCGGAGCATTCAGTATTCAAATTAGGTCGGGTTTCCGTTGTGCCAACGACTTGCAAAACTGATTGATCTCGAACTGACGGTCCTGGGTTAACCGAAATATCCATAAAAAAATAATATCAGTTGGTGGGTCATGTCCAAGAACTGCTAAAGAAGTCACACCACATTTTGACAGTTTGTAGAGAGGCCGGTGAGTGTTATGCACTCTGCAGGACAAATCCAACACCTTCACCATGCGACATGAGATACACAGTTGCAGCAAACAAGTCTCCAATCTGACAAGCAAAGGACTCCCATGCCAACTCTGACTATCCATGAGGCAGTTACTAGAGGCAACTCTAGTTCCAGAATATTATTAAAAACACTCAATATCGGTAAAATTGGCAAATACAAAATCTCAAGCAAGAACAAAGAAAACATCGTGGCTGCCAACATGGCGCCTAAAATCAATCCCGGTGTTTTGATGCAAAGTAACAAAACAGATGCAAGGTCACATCGTTGTCAATTTTTGTCTGAATTCACTAGATTTCCACACTAATGTGTTTTCATTTGGCCTCATTTTCGGTGACATCGAAAATGCATCAATCGATCTGTGTCCACACTACCATTTTCTTAAGATGATACATATGCATGCGTTTTCATTTGGATCCATTTCGAGAGCGTTTTCACATTGATGCAGTTTCGCCAAAAACGCTCAGCATTTTAGTGTGGACAGAAGGCCTAAAGGTATCGAAATATATTGGGTTTCAAATGAAAATGCACTAGTGTGGACAGGGCCTAAATAAAACAAATTATTACAAGAAAACATAATATTTAATACTTATTGTAGACAGGGTTTCTCAATTTGTTTTCTATAGAGTGTCTGAACTTGTGATATATCAAAACTAAACTTACAAATACTAAATTCACATTTACATGTAAGTCAATCGTGTCCTGAGAAACAGGTAAACAAATTTTATATTTAACTTGAAAAACTTCAAAAAATAATGGAGATTTTTTCCTCCGTATTTAAAAAGTTCTGCATCCACAGGTGGCAATCGTATGTGCAGAAGAGCGAGTCATGAACCTAGGCATGATGTCATCATAATTGAAAACCTCCATTTTCGCCCATCCACATGAATATGATAAATCTCTGTTTTCAAAAATCTCCACCCTGGAAACCACCTCTGTTTTGGTGCCTGAAAACGCCGGCTACTGTACGTGTAGACGGTAGCCGTATTCAGAGAAAAACATCTCCGTTTTTGAAAATACCCGGATATGTGTCGACAGGGTCTCAATGGATTTTAGAAATGCAAACAACAAATGGAATGCACGACTGCACAGGCAGACACACTGGCAAGTTCTGTGGGATAACGTCTTTAAATTGTGATTTCTAAAATTATGCAATTGTGCGGCAAACGATTTGCAGTGAGCAGCGCGAAACAGGAGAGACAGCATCAAGTCGAAATGAGTCTGACAAGCTAAATGTTGACCAAGTGATAATTTGTTTATTTTCGAGAAGTATAAGATCTTTACTTTTTAAACATTATTTTTGTAACAAATAACTTTTTTGGCGTGCAATAAATCACACACGACTCTTCAGGTGAGTGCCAAGGCAATCACATGCCTTTCAGTAACAGGCCTGTCAGAATGAGATTGCAATAAGTGAAATATAACAGACTATGTCTACTATAGCCAATTAGAGACTAGAAAAAGATTAATTTTGGTTGTTTGACTCATTTTGTATGGGACGACCACAACTTATGTCGGACAACCACAAAATGCACCCTTAGTTGCCCCATGTACAACCAGAATTTTCCCTAAAATCGAGCGCTGTGAAAGGTCAACGCACACGCTGGAAAGTACAGTACACTAAGTGCATTCTTAAGAACATTTCTTCTCCAGTATATAATTTACATGTATTATCAAACTATAAAATGTTATTAATTTTGTACATGAGCATTACAATACAAGAGCAAGTTATTCATAAACAAATCAAACCTTGATGGTTCTGTCCAGAGAGGCACTAGCAAACGTGTTATTGTCCTTTGGGTTGATGACAATCTGCATGACATAGTGGGTGTGTCCCTCAAACACCTGCGTACACTGCCACTTCTTGTCCCAGTCCCATAGTTTGATCAACATGTCATCTAAAAGGTTAAATTAACATTATGATGTTACTATCAAAAACCCAAAATCCCCCCCCCCCAACCAGGCTGACTGTATCAATACAAAACTATCCTAGCAATCTGGGCCCGGTAGTTCGAAACTTAACCCAGGGTTAGGCCAAACTTTAAACTTTTATCTAGAAAAATGTCTTTCCAAAGTATTACTGAAGGAAACCCAATTTTATAAACCTGGAATGACAGCCCAAATCAATCTTTAAGGAGGTAAACCCAATCACGCATTAAAAATTCAACCCTGGGTTAGCACTAACCCACCTACATGTATGAACACTGGGCCCAAAGGATTAAACATAATCTCTCATCTGGGTATGGAGAAGTTTGTTTCAAGCTTTGTCACATACTTCAAACTCCTAAACAACTGAAGAGAAGCACTGCAGGCCACACTGCTTTGCACCACTCTACTCTCAATTTGGTTCTGTCACAAATCTGGCAACTGCTAATGAATTTCTACTCACTAACAACAATTTCTTACACACATCTGCAACCAAATCAATTGCAGTTTCAAGCCCTGTACATGTATATAATGTTCTTCATTACTGGTACAGCTCAGACATGTTTTTTTAAATATGTCAATTCTTACATGTAACTAATATTTTCAGCCATTTTAAGGGGAATAGTATTTCTTATCACCACTAACTGGATCTTCTAATGCAGTGAGGCAAGTTACAACTGCCTTTAATAAACCCACGCTGTTTAGCTCTTGACATCCACACTGTAAAAATCTGTAATTTTGTACAGTATCTTAAATTCGTCACATTAAGCATAAAATCAAAAAATACAAACTTACCACTGCTTGTCAAGGCATAGGGCTGGGTTGGGTGGACAGCAATCGCACGAAGATAATCAGAGTGAGCTTCAAATCCATGTACCTTCAAATTGTAAACAAAAACTTTATATGATGCTGGCTACACAGACATTCCAAGCTTCTGCTTGTACAGTTTATTAACTTGTCAAGGCACAGTGCTAATGTTTACTGAACAGTTTCTTCCCATTTTAGTATAAGGCACATATTTCATTCAAAGAAATTATAATTATATTGAGCCTGGTCAGGATGACTGAGGGACAGTTTGACTCCTTCATAAACTTTAGACTGGTAATTCTATTTCAAATTGGAATTGGGTTATTCCAGAAAACCCTCAGCCCATACCATTATGCAAACATGAAATCCTGACAACAGGAGGGCTCCGATTCCACAGCAGTCACTTCAATCATTAGATTGGAAACTGTGATCATTTTATCCATGAAAGATTTCCTCAAGACAAAAACACGACACTACATGTATGCTACAGGTCAACTTTGTTATAATTCCATATAATTATATACTCAAGATTGAGGACAAGTATAAAAAGTTTACCTATTAATTTCACACACACACACACACACAGAATGTAGGAGTAGGATTCATTTGCTGTAAATATTTTCATTTCTACAGGTGAAACCTCTTCTCCCTAACCCTCTCTCTCTCTCTCTCTCTCTCTCTCTCTCTCTCTCTCTCTGATTTCTGCAATATTTGCCAAAATGTAACGAGACTTGGTAAGAACCTTAATGGACATAAAGTTGTTACTAACTGGTGATGACATCATTACATGATCATCAATATGTCCTGTTTGGGACACATGCTCACTTTGTCTTGAAATTTAAAAAATCAGGTGTTTTGTCTGATTTCTCCATGTTCATCAATGGCAACTACCTTTATTTTCAGAACTAATACCATATTTTCCTGTGTATAAGTCGAACCAGTGTATACTGGTAAGTCAACCCCTACTTTTTGGGGGTAAAAAGCCCACTTTTTAAAATTCCAGTGTATAAGTCGACCCCTAAAATTGCTCTTGTTGGAGACCTTCAAAAGCACAAAAGCCAGCAAGATGATGATAAAACAAACAAATGAACAACTCAATAAAAGTTGAAAAATATGAAGTTATTGGTCATTTCTTTTATTATATTTGGTGGCTCATAACCGTGGAGGATTGTAACCATGAAGGCATATAACCAGGGGTCTTATAACCGTGGGGGCTTATAACTGGGGGTGCTTATAACCGTGGGGCTTATAACCAAGGGGGCTTATAACCGTGGGGGCTTGTAACCATGAAGGCTTCTGACGGATCGCAAGGCCACGGCACATCATGAATCTTGTTCACCAGCTGTTAGTTCCTCAGAAGTTAGCAATATTTTGCTTCTGGGCCAAGACTTTAGCATGGAGTCGAATGAGGTTTCTTGTTACGATGTACCCATCTTGCCTCATGATTATTTTTCATCTTAAATCCGTACACATTTCAAAACTTTAAAAATGTTACCGGTGGATAAGTCGAGGTCAATTTTTGGGGCCAATTTTTGGGTCTTAAAGTCTCAACTTATACACCGGAAAATATGGTAAGCTTCAAATAATTATAAATTACTTCTGCTGGTACTAAACTTTGTAATTATCAAGCAAAGAAACAACCATATATACAGACAGACTTAACAGGCCTGTCAATGAGTAAATCACCAGGCGTGCCGTGCTTCGCATGCCTCGGCTGACCCAGGCATGTGATGATCATAAGTTCATATATTGCAGTCAAGAAAGCATAGTTTTAGTGACTGACTTCGCTCCAAAATTAACCGAGTTTTTCACAAGGATTTTATTGCTTTTGTTCAACATTTGATATCTACTTTGTTATCAAGGGGTTTTGGGGGTTTTCTTTTGCATCGTGTTAATGTACGCTACAAATTATCCAATAAAAGAAACAAATTGAGTATAGATCTTATTGACATGATCGTCTAGTCACGTCAAGGCAATGCCAATGCACTTCAAAGTTCAGATGTAAGAGAACAACTACTAACATCTCACAAAATATCTCAAAGAGCTAGTGTTTTGTACAAAGTCTCAGATGCTCATCGCCTTCTTAATGCTAAGATGTTTAAAGAAAATAATCTAAACAAATTACCGCTTCTTACACTGATGAAAACAGGTGCGGAAAAAAGATACTTTAGGCATGCGATGGATCGCACACCTGGTACTCTTTAGGTGTTGGCGGAGACGTGCGCGTGCAATCGCACGCCACTCATTGACAGGCCTGACTTAACAACATTAGTCTTCTAAATGAAGTAGTTCATTCTGTGGGGCCACCATCTTGAACCTTCCCACTAGGCATTATGCTACTACCTAGTGAATACCTGTTCTCTTGGAACCACATCCTCGTTGCCGCAACCTAGACAGTATTCTAGTAAAACTAGCTTAATTGTATGACTAGCAAAACAATCAAAATGATCTGGCAGTAGTAATGTATAACCATGGTAATAACATTTGGCCTTGCGCACGATACTGGTGCTCATTACGAAATAGCTCATTTGCGTGTACTGTTAGGATATCTTTTTCAAACTTACGGGAGTTCTGTGTTTCATCGTATTCTATAACCCAGTAAAGTATTGAGTGCATAATAAATAAACTTTGGAAATAATTAACCGTTTTCATTATGAAACTCTGCTTTTTCGAAGCGTCACATTTATCGAGGATGCAAGGCTGCATTTGAGCTTAATCGTGAATTATACAAGAACGTTAAACAACAATTTCATACCTGTTGGTTCATCTTATTTATTTCCTCCTGCCAGAGTTTCAAAACATTATTTGCTTTTGTTTAAACAAAACTACTGTTGTTTGACTGGTCTTCTCGTAATAACAATTTTTCTGATGTAGAACAAAATTTTTTCGAAAAAAAGTAGTGGCCTACTTGCTGCCCGGAAGTAAATGATCAAAAAGGCTGCAAACACGCAACAAAAAGGCTGCAAAAAGGCTGCAGAAAGGCTGCAAAGACGCTGCAGAAAGGCTGCAAAGACGCTGCAGAAAGGCTGCAAAATGTTTCATTTCGTGCTGACACCATTTTGATGCGTTGGAGGCTGATCTGACATATGACTGGTCCGTGACACATCAGTGAAGTCGTACGTGCGTGCACTTTAATGGTTTTCCCTGACCTTTGGATCATGAAATTGTAAACAACATCCATATAAGGATTGACCAAGCCTCGCCACTTGCACCAGCAAAAGAAGACAAGCGCCACAAATTTTGTATTTTTAGCTTGAATGGAACTTAAAAACATTCTCAGGAGTCTACTACTGTTTACTTTTGGATTAAAATCGACTTTTTCTAATAGAACTCCGTGTAACTTTGCAACTGAACGGCAAAAGGTGCGTACAAGTCTACAAAAGTACAGTTTGCTTTTAGCAGTGTTTTGATTCAACCCGGATTCAAATAAATTTGAAAAACATCAAATGCTTATAGGCCTAATGTTGTTTGCTTTGTTGTTTTTTCACCAACAAACAAAAGACGTTCGGTGAATTGCTTTCAAAAGCGACAATCCTTTACAAAAATATGAAAAAATTCTTAATACCGTGACCGTGATTTCACTTAAATTATTAATCGTACCATGCAAAATAAGCTCGTATAAATGCGTGGATATTTAGGACACAAAATAAGTGCACCGGTACATGCACTTAAGAGTACGCTCTCCAGATTATGTGCTTCAAAGCAAGAACCTTCCTTTACTTTGCAAAAATTGAATTGACTGAGAAACAAAACACCGAGAGCACATCAAGATAAATGTTCCATTGACAGTTTGGGCTGATGCCTTTTGATTTATCATGTGATGTAGCTACACTTCCGGGGCTGCACAAAGGCTGCAGAAAGGCTGCAAAGAGGCTGCAAGAAGGCTGCAAAAAGACTGCAAAAAGGCTGCAGAAAGGCTGCAGAAAGGCTGCAAAAAGGCTGCTGCTGCCTTTGGGCTGCTGCTGACGTGATCAGACATTTAGATGTGACGGAAATGCACACCAGTATCATGCACAAGGCCATTTATAAACTACCTTAATTCCTCATTTATGTTTCAACATCATTTTGAATGAACAATGTTTTCCAAAGATTCCTCTTTAATTGAATGATCATGAGGGTATAAAATTCTAATTTGTCTTGTAAATTTGTTCTTTTTTTTTGTTGCAATATTTCTTAACACAACCATGCAAACTTTCTAACTACAAACATTTCTATCTAAATGAAGGATTATAATTATGACAGAACTTTACCTTCTCCAACGTGTTGTAATTAAACACTCTTAGCATCATGTCATCCTGTTACAAAATAACAAACATTTGTATAAGCACTTTACAATACATAATTATATCATACATCAACAGCACTCTTTAATACAACTTTTAAGTCTCTGAGTTGGAAAAACTGTCAGAACATGTACAGTAACAGGGTTCAAAATAACATTCAGAAAATATGCCTAACTTTGTAGGCTGTTTTATGCAGCCAAAAAATTCTTGCTGGTTGTTTTTCAAGCAGTAAAGTGTATGTATAATGTTATTACATAGGTGTATTTCAGCCAATTGGGATGTACAATTATTTACTGCATGTTTGTTCTTAAAATGGTTGCATGTTGACTAAACCAGATACAACCTCAGCTCACCAATAAATGAAAACAAAGTGCGATACAGAAGCAAAATAAATTTGATGCCTTAACATAAGTTATAATGCAGAAACAAAAGTCACCGACAGGTCACATGACTGTACACAACAGAAGCTTGTAAGACTAGTCTAGTGATACAATCACAAATGATGTATGTGTGAGCTACCTCGAAGAATAATTATTGTATACAAAACAGACAAGTCCCATAAAACTAGCAGGTGATCAAATAGTTAACTTACAGAGCCTGTTAGAACCCAGTTTTTTCGTGGAACAAACTTAGCAGCACGAACTGAAATTAACCAGAACATACCATCAATAATACAAACATCAGCAATAACAAGCAAAACTTAAAACTAAATTTTAGCTGATTTCATATATCAAACAAAACCTGTAGCATGGGAGTTGAAATATAAATAATAACAGAACTTATATCTAGAAAATCTAATAGCATGAGACAGTTTTTTATGGTTGTTGTACATTAAGACTTGAGTAAAAATAGCAACAGGGTTACTATTTAATTGAAAAAAAATTCTGACTTTTCACTGACCAAACAGCTTACCAGTGACCTGTTCACTCAGCCCCCATTGCCAAGACAGGCCAGCCTACATTGACCCCAAACAGCTTAACAGTGACCTGTTCACTCAGCCACCACTGCCAAGACAGGCCAGCCTACATTGACCCCAAACAGCTTAACAGTGACCTGTTCACTCAGCCCCCATTGCCAAGACAGGCCAGCCTACATTGACCCCAAACAGCTTACCAGTGACCTATTCACTCAGCCCCCATTGCCAAGACAGGCCAGCCTACATTGACCCCAAACAGCTTACCAGTGACCTATTCACTCAGCCCCCATTGCCAAGACAGGCCAGCCTACATTGACCCCAAACAGCTTACCAGTGACCTATTCACTCAGC
>JAOBYH010176531.1:0-10467 GCA_025403525.1 Umimayanthus kanabou
ATAGATAGATAGATAGATGATTTACCTGATGAATTTACCGTGCTTAAATAAAGTTATTGAATTGAATTGAATTGAATTGTTCCAGAGTGGAAGCACCCATCTGTTGAAAACTTCAAGTCTTCCCTTATATGTGACCTAGATGTTAATGACTTAAGTGGTGTTTACATGATAACGAAATGAGTTTCATTTCGGTACGACTTCATCCCGATTCCATACTGAGTATCTATATTTGTTTACATGATACCAACTAAAATTTCATTCCGGAACGAGTCATTCCAGAACAAATTCTGGCCGAACGTTCCACAAGTATCATGTAAAGGAGGTACGAGCTCATTCCAGTACGGAATTAGGGATGTGGAGTTGGTTAGGCTGATCACCTGACTCGTATTTTCAATCCGCCGATATTTTTACCGCACTTTCATTCCCAAATGAGAACTTCTATGTAAACGTGACATGAACTATGTGCGTCGTATTGGAATGAAACTCATTCCGGTATCATGTAAACTTTACCTTAGAATGCAAGAACCACCTCCATGAATAAGTAAATGCTGACAGCATCCTGTGCTCAAATATACATGGGGAAGTTTTGCGCAGTATAGATTCAGATTTAGATCTAGATTTAGATGTTCGTACATACAAACAAATACTTACTGTCATGTTCTATTCCTCTACAGAAAACTAGTTAGAAACCCAAACGATGAACAAGCCACGAGCCTCATCTCTGACTGGTCAAACTATGAAGACGATGGAGATAAACTATAAAAACTGAGCTGTCTCGGGCTACACTACCCAATTGTTATTCAGAATTTACAAACGGTTTTGATCCATTGTTCCACAAAGTCGTCCTTCGACTGCAGTTCGACTGAAAACTTATACTTCATTTTCCAAAGAGAACATCTAAAAGTTCCCGAATTGTTGATGCCATGGCGTCATAGGAAGTGGCTGCTCTTTAACGAAAGTGCTGCAGAGTACACCGGACTAAAGCCCAATTTCAGCTAACGATAAAGGGACGTAAAGGACATTGACCAATTTGGAAACGAAGAGAACCGAATCAAGCCAGTACCTCGCACAACCCGACAGCACCTGCGATTCATTTTTTTCACATTTGAATGGTAACAAACTTGGTTATGTCCAACAATTGTTTGTTTGAACATAAAAAGCAAGCACGCACTACAAAGGCCGCTCGCAACGTCAGTACAACTGTTTTGTTTTGTCAGAGAACAGACATTATGTACTTATTCGACCCAATGACATTATAGTAACTGAACAAAAATGGAGTTAGTTGTTTTTGACATGAAAGTATGTCATGTGAATTCGTGGATCTGAGAGATGTACTAGTAGATGAAAAAATTTGCATACTGTTCCCAGCTTTGGAAGACGCATTGTTTTTCTACATGACGCAACGTCATCGTATTGTTTGTGTCGCTTATCAAGTGGTATTCTTAAAATATATGCAAACAGTGGAAAACGATGTGCATGGATACTACGATAATAAATAAGACAATATATGTGAAGATAAAAAATCAGAAAAAAGGAGAGACTAACTTCAGTGAAGACGATTATGACCAAGGTGATGCTGATGAAAAAAGTGACAAGAACAACTGCGTCAATATTTTTTGTGAAAAAAGCGAGGATCAACAACAGTGTTACTAACTATGGCAACTAAAAAGGTGATCTAGCTGATGACCAGTTTCAAAGAAAATGTTATTTCTGGTTATACGGTCTTTGAAAATGATGGCAACAAAGGTGATGAGGTCATAGGAAGCTAAATACTGGCCTTGACGACAGAGTAAAGGTTTTGTTCAAAAAGGTTTTGTTCAAAACCTTCTGCTTGCACGATTCGTCGGCAAAATCGATCCGAAACGCTAGAATTAGCAGAAGGAAAGAGAGGTAACTCTAATTCTGTCCTAAAGATCATAAAATGTTTAAGAAGGTATATATTTCTAGCAATAGTTATAAATTGAAGGCCGTTGAGGGCCACGGATCTGCCATTTCTTCTTATAGCTTATAAATTGAAACAGAAATATCTGAAATTTGTAACATACAACAGTAACATAATCTAAGCGCAAAAAATTAGATATATAGCATACTGTTATCTTGAGATAGATGTTTGTTCTGTCATTCTCCATTGTTGCTTTACGTTTTGATTACGTTTAAGAAGACCGAAGGTGAATTTTTCAACATGTAACTGTTGATTTTTTTAGTATTTAATCCCGCAGTTGTGTTATATAATTTTAACCTTCGCAGTTTGTATTAAATTATTCATCATAATAACTATTTCTATTTTTTAGTTTTCAATAACCAAAGTCAATAATCCATGAGACAATTATCTTACAATCTTGACCGATGCAATGGAGTCAACTGAGATCAACTTGCAGGTAATTTTTGTTTGGAAATCCAAACGCAACTCAATTTGAACCTTTCCCGGTGGGTGAATCAGTCATGGTGGAAAGGGTTTTCAATACGTTTTTCAATACGTTTTTGCAAAAAAATAAACTGCCATAGACAGACCTGATGAATATATCTGGACAAGGTGTCAATATCTGGAAGGTCCCATCTTCACGAATGAGTACTACTAAAGCACCCAAGAGTATAAAACTACAGTTCAACTACTTGTCAGTCCTTACGGCAACAGCTTTTCTTAAGAACTGCATGCTGCTACGTCAAGCTCCAGCAAGAACACAATTCCAATAATACTTTATGACGTAAAATAAAGTAGGCTAAAGTATGCTTCCACTCTTCAATAATCGTATTCTGAGTAACTAAAATTATATGATAACTAACATAAATAAATATTTTAAAATCAACAAAAATAAATAAATTAGAAGTTTTAATAATTTTTGAAACTGAAAGAACATGCATGATGTTTTTATTATCAAAGGAAAAGTATAATTTTTGCTTCCAATCTTGCCAAAGCTGCAAGTACTGTTATGGTGAAAAAATCACTTGCTACTGATTCAAGTATAATAATTCAAATTTTCTTCAATTTTTGCATCAATTACAAATGTTTTCAGTTACACAAGTTCTACTTTTTAAAAAAAGTAATCACAAACGCACAGAAGTTGAGACAGCTTTATTCGTGTTTGGTCACACCAATCTAAATAGTCTTCTCGAAATGGTAAACTCCGTTCCATCAAACTATGTACAAAGTGTGTGTCAAAAACTCAGTTCTGCTCATGTTTCTGTGCAGTTGTTTGTGTAGCACAATGATTTGGCTAATGAGCACGTTATCTTCATTACTAGCAAATTATTATTGGTCTTGTTGGCTGAAAATATTTTCTAAACTTGTTTGGTCAAATTCCAAGAATTTCATGCTGTTATGCATTAATGAACTTGTTACCCTGCATTTTTCCAATTCACACTAGACAACATTGCATTACACACAAAAGCTTCTTTTTTTTGTTCAGATAGCTTCTTGCAGGTAAAAAAGCTTTTTTCACAGATTCTGTAAAGTAACCAAGCTTTGTAAAATTAGCACGGCATTGTAAGCTCGGCATTGTAAGAGATGTGAACTGGTTTACATGAGGGTTTCCTATTGATGAGTTAACCGTAACCTCGATATCACGTATTAATATAAGTCCCATGAAAGTCTAAAAACAGAAGTCCACCTGCAGCTTCACTTGATGGACGAACGCTGCTTCTCATTCCATGTTTATGTTAGTAAGACCCTTCTTTGTAAAAAATGCCTTGTAGGAAACATCTCCACTGAGATGGCGGAGTATGTAAATACAAAATAAACTTACCGTGCTGACCAATCGGGGGCGTTAATATGTGCGTATCTGATTTGCATGTTCATGTAAATGTTTATAAACACGTTCGAGTACACGTGATCGTTTGTATATACGTCTGTGTCCATCAACATTGGTGTGCTGGTATTGGTAATGTTGTTGATAATGCTATTGACGATGCTGCTGGTGTTGTTTTGGTGTTAGAGCTGCAGTTGGTGTGTTGGTTCGGGTGTTCAAGATGGTTGGTTCTGGTGTTTGTGCTTGTCTTGTTGTTACCGGTGTTGGTGTTTGTGTTATTGCTGGTGTTGGGGTTGGTGTTGCTGTTGGTTCTGGTGTTGGTGTTAGTGTTGCTGGTGTTGTTGGTGCTGGTATTGGTATTGTTGTTGATGGTGCTGGTGTTGTTAGCTCTGGTGTTGGTCCTGGGGTTGATTTTGGTTCTGGTTCAGTTGTTGGTGTTGGTGTTGTTCCTGGTGTTGGTGTTGGTACTGGTGTTAGTGTTGCTGTTGCTAATGTTGGTTTTGGCTTTGGTGCTGGTGCTGTTGTTGGTGTTGGCGTTTGCAGTGGTGTTGGTGCTGGTGCTAGTGTTGGTGTTGGTGTCAGTGTTGGTGTCGGTGTTGACGGTGTTGGTGTTGGCATTGGGTATGTTGCTTGTGCTGGTGTTAGTATTTATTTTGGTAGTCTTCGTGTTTGTATGAATTGTTTCTGAAGAATGCAGACATCAAACACAGCCGGTTGCAGGTTTATCAATGATTAATTGTACTTCATAGATTCTTAAATAGTCAAAGGATTTTAATTAACCAGACTTAATATGCATGAAACAGGTATGATGAGACTTGAAAAGCTTTTTTAATTGAAATGGAGAAAATGGCTATTTTCCGATTTATGCAGCAGTCTATACAGCAGCTGTATAAATGGGTACTAGCTTCTGCTGGGGGCTAACCTGCGATGGATTAGTGTCCTGTCCAGGGGGAGTCATAGACTCTCATCCGCTTAACACTACGGAAACCGGAGACAAGCGCCGGCCTTATGAGCCACTTGGCTTGGGAAAGGATTTAGTTATACAGCAGCCTAACGATGAAGATTGGCAAAACCAAGGGTATTGATATTTTATACGCCTTTTAAGATCTTACACTTTTAAATTACTGTAAAATCCTTTTCAGTGAATCAGTTTGAGCTACGTTGGATCTTGAAAGAGATGGAGATCAAGATTAGAAGGAGAGTACTCTTAAGAGGGCTCAAACTGCTGATCGTGAACCTCAGAAATTTAGCAGTTTGAGCCCTAATGTTAACATACCCCTGATGGTATTATATATATTTCACTGTTAAATGGCTATATTTGCAACAGCCACAGCAAGTATCTGCCAACAGGATTATTCAGACTGGCACTCTTAATGGTTTGCCCTTCGATTTTGCTTTGTTGATTTATTGGTGATTTTTTCTACGTCCAGGACAGTAAGGGGAAGTAAAAAGGGACTAGGTTTGTGGAAATTAACGCAAAAACCAACCTTGAACTTCCGGACTAAGTTAATTACTATTGTAAACAACTATTCTTTGGCTTAACAACTATTCTTTGGCTTCACTTTAGTAAAAATCATACCCCATTGCAATGAATGACAACAGAATTATATGTACAAGCATTTGAAAATGGGCACTATTTTGGTCTATGAGACGCCTTGTTCTCTGCACGAGATCCCTTTCTTGTTAACGGGCTCCATTTGCTTGTGTGGAAGCCCCCTTTAATTTAAGGGGGAGCAACAAGTCATATTTTGGTCTCGACTAAGTGAATTAGAAAGGAAATTTGAAATAGGAAAAAAGATATTCGAAGGCAACAAACATTGTTCCCAGGCGAGCAAGTGCCACTCCTCAAGCTGGCGTTTGTCCATGCTGTACCGCCTGGCCTGCTAACACCTCTGGCTCTTGTTAATCTCAGAATTATTGTGTCAAAGCACCGATCTATTTATGTTCACCTTTGTTTTCGACATATTATCGCTACTTTATTTTCAAAACTGTTCATAAAATACAACAAAGGCAAAGCGCAAATACGTTTGTTTGGTTTTGGAATAGCTGAACAAGTCATTGTTATTAAATGGCGGGACATTGTTTGCATAAAACAATTAACTCAATATTAAACTGATAAATTACGCACTTACTTGGCAAGAAAGTGACTGTTAAGACTTACTAGTTTACAGTATTTTCGGAGCAGAGGTTAATAAGTCTTAAAAAAAACCCGACAGGAAATGCTTGAAAACGGGGCTAACGGTGCTGTTACGCTAGTTCTCGTGGGAAATTTTTTTTGTTGTGTTTTGGGAAATCAGAATCAGGTTTTTTTGTTCTTGAAAGTTATAAATTTTCCCGCGAAGCTGAGTTACTGGCAACGTTTTTAAAACCCTCCTGTTTTCTGGTAAGGTCCGGTTTATTGTGTTATTAGCAGGTGGACATGGGAGTCAAGCCGAGCTAACAAACTCAAGCGGGCGAACCAAATTTGATTATTGGGAATACAATCTATTTTGCGCATATTGTCAGACATTGATCTGCAGCGCGGTATAAATGTAGTAGCAAAACGTAACTGTCGCTTTGTATTTTAAAAATAGAGGGAAATGGAAACAATTTCAATGCAGTGTAATGATTACTACTACATGTAATCGGTTGAAGTTATTTGATCATCATATCTATCTTTCCCCTCAAAATATAATAAATTTGGCAACAAAGTAGAACAATGTTTATTTAAAAACTTAATTGTTTTATGCCTTTTATCATTCCTCGAGGTTAGTCGAGTTGTCGTTGCCTTACCTTTGAAGAAAACCTGAATGACAAGCGAGGTGCCGGACCGGGACGTTTCTGTTTCCTTTTACATTTAATACAAAGCGATAGTTACACTTTTGTTAACTACGTTTTCTAGCTATGCTTCATATTCTACTACATCTACTTGACAAATATAGTGTAAAGAGAAGTGTGAAAATAAAGACAACATTTAGTACTGAAACAACGAATTGTATTTAAAAAAAGAAATTTTTATTTGTTAGCTACATTTTACGTTCAATTTTTCTGTTTCAGAAGGGAAAATTGCTTTATTGCTACTGACACCTCTGCAACTGTGTACCAACAATTTTCCTTTGGTTTTTTCAACCTTTTTGCTCTAGAACTAATTTCTGTTTTCTGTAAAATAGTATAAAAGTTAAATATGTATTTTATGGAAATGACATGCTTGTTTAATGGTGTTTTCCATTTAGCTTACGGTTTGCTGTCAAAACATAACATGATTAAATTTTCACGCTTCCTTCCGACCTGAAGTACCCGCAGAAGACGACGCCTTTAAATTATGCAACATTTCGAAACCAACCTTCAGGAAATAAATTTATCTCTTGTGAAATAGCATCTGTACAGCGTTCGTACGAAGAATTGCTAATGATTTTATGGTTAACGAGATAATTATTTCATTTTAGTTTTGAATGCATAAAGGAAAACAATTCACGAGGCTGCAAATCGCTTTTCTGTTCAATATATATTAAATTTCACACGTCTTTCCAGCCACAGCTATAAAACAATAGGTTCTTTCAATAATTGCTTGATTTTCAAATAAATCAAATCATATGTTGGACGTCACGGACTAAAATATTGGATATCAGTAAAAAGTTGGTAAATGGTCCCAAAGTTTGCTCCACGATCGTTTTCTTGGCCTGTTTTTCTATTAACATTTTTCCTTCTTAATTTTCGCAGGCTTTCAACACATTTTAACTGTTGTTCTGTCATCATATTTGTCCCACACCTTTTAAATCAGAAGTGGATATATTGACTTGGGACAGGTGAAAAATGCCGATAAGACTGGCTCCGTCTTTTCTTTTATCTTCTTTTCTTACTCGATGGTAACGGTGGTTTCCAGGTACTGCACCACATTACGACCTGATACGCGCAATAACACTTTCGTAAACGGTAAAAAAGAGAGAGAAAATGAATCTGTGAGGATCTCTCAGGGCTGGATGATATATCGGTTGCATGGTCGTCACCACAAAATACGTTCTGATTATACTGGTAAAGGTGAAAGCCGGCCTTTCTTTCCAAAATAATAACTTGGAAATTGACTGTTGTTTAATTTGTTATTTAGAGAGAAAATAGCACTACTGAGAATAGCCTGCAAAGTACTGAAGGCAAAAGAGCACTTTTACAGATCTGCCGTGAACCAACAATGGACAACACTTCAACAAACTACACAACCGCGGATCGTTATTCATGCTTCCTTAAAACTCAAGACGTGAAAAGAGACGAAATCCCTTCCTTGTTTGAAGTCTCAGTCGCTACAAGCATAATCACGGCTGTATCGTCGATCATTTCTATTATAGGAAATACTATTGTAATCACGGCAATTTGGAGAACAACTTGCCTGCACACGTCTTCGAATGTCTTGCTCTGTTGCCTTGCAATTGCCGATTTATTGAATGCTCTTATCACCCAACCAGCTTTCGTGATATACAACATTGCAAGACTTCAAGATAGAATGGTGTTGTACTGCAATTCCTCTGCTGTAGCATCGATTTTGGGTACATATCTGTGCGGAGTGTCTTTTTTAACTCTGACTGGAGTCAGTGTGGATCGCTTTCTTGCGCTTCAACTCCACTTAAGATACAAAGAGCTCGTGAGACGTAAAGGAGTCTTGATGGCGGTTGCAAGTTGTTGGGTGTTATGTAGCTTTTGCTACGTTGTTCCACCTTTAATGGGACACTATTTTGTGTGGCAAACATTAGAGGCCGCTGTTATGGTAATCAGCTTGGTGATCAATGCGTTACTGTACTGTAGCATATTCCACTCCGTGCGCAAAAACGAGGCGTGGTTGAAAGCTGAAAAGAAGCTGTCTTTGCGGCTTCATGGTCGACAGAGACGGTCAAACATAAAAAAATTTAAAAAGTATTCGCGACTAATGGCATACATTAGCATGTTATATTTCCTTTCGTATGGACCGTATGTTGGCGCGCTCATTTATAGTGCAGTCGTAATGAACGATGGCAGCGTACCAACTTTTATAAGAATTTATGGAAACATTAGTTGGACGCTAATCTTCCTCAACTCATCTATTAATCCTTTTTTGTTCTGCTACAGAATCAGAGAAATCAGAAAAGCCATCGGTATTATGGCCCGGAAAAGCTTTTGCGGAAACTTTTGTTGCCGTAGCAAAAACAAGGACACAAATCTAGCCGCGTTGCATTTCAAACTAAGAAATGTTACAACAACAGAAAGATTTTATTTCAGTATAAAATTAAGCAACTCACCTGTGACCCAACGAAAAGAGGACAATACGACCGAATTCGTTTGAAAGCACAGTGCTTGGCAGGCAATAGTCGATGCCCGGAAATAATAGTTTCTCAGTAGCGTTACCTGTATAAAACCTCGAATCAAGCCGAAATGAGTGCCGAAATAAGTGCCGGTTAATCTAGTAAGATACATAACTATAATACCAGATTTGCATCAGCTTCCAATTACCATGTTGAATATTTAAGATTAAACCAAAGGTCAAAATCTTTTTCCAGACTTGAGGCTAGAGTATGGAGTAGCTTCCCTTTAGAGATACGAAAACTACCAAAGTTGAAACTTAAGAAAGATATGCAAGATACTTTACTTGAAAATACTGCTAGAACAGGATGATTATGTTGGCATTGATTATGTCGAAATTCGTCGATCTCCATAAATGAGCTACCACTACCAGGGCCAATTTTGATATCAATCAGTATTCAATCCATATACCTACGTTATTACTTATTTTAGTTCTTCCTACTTAATGTTTATTTCAATTATACTTTTTAATTTATTCGTTGCCTCAATTTATTGTAATTTTTGTACTAATTTTTACTACCCACCTAGACTATAGCACATTTGCTATTTGGGTAGTACTGTTTTGTAATTTTTATCTAATATTCTCATTAAACTTGAAACTTGAACTTGGCTTTCGGGAGAAAAAGAAAGACATGCGTTTATGAACATCCCCTGAATGTAGTGCTTCATTCAATGAGTTCCTTGGTTCCAGATTTTGAATTACATAAATGATTGAGGGACGGACGACTTGCAACTCCTTGACTCCCTTTATTTCAAATATTTCTGTCTGCTCGACCTTAGGACCATCAGTGTAGTGAATGGTAAAAGTTTATAGCATTCTGGCGACAATGAATACTTTCTAAAAAAAATTACATAGATTTGCATGTTATAATACAATGTGATTGAATAAATACATACTAAATTAACTAAAATAATACTGATGATACAAATAAATTGTAATTTATTATTATTATTATTATTATTAAAGGTGTTACGCAAATATTGTGTTGAAAACTATGTAAAAACTTGAATATAAATGGAAGCTACTTGTTATACTTAATTCTGTGTTGGGAATTAATTCTTGTCTCTTATTGAGCCCGTGTGGGAATAAAATGCAAAGTTGAGCACTCCAAACAATAGAATGCTTTGCAAAGAGCGATCGGTGTCTATATGAACAATGCGTTCAAAACTAATGAATTCAAAGTCAGTGGCGGTATGTTGTTTGCTCTTGAAATGTACCGCCACCTCACAGTCTTCTTATTAGTTAACATGCTGGATTTGTGGTTTCTAAAACGGAGATATCTGTTACATATATATATATACATATACAATCATCCAACATGGAATCATGACACAATTATAGGCCCGTTTACACTACAGCGGATTTTGGGTACGGCACGGATAAAACTGGTACGGGTGCCAAAAAAAAGAGTTCGGC
>JAOBYH010176643.1:0-10466 GCA_025403525.1 Umimayanthus kanabou
TCTGATGATGGCAATTATATAGTTTTGCTACTCATAACGGTAGCGGCCGAGAGAAAAGTCAAAGAGTCTTATTTAGTATTTGCCTGCCCTGTAAGAACGAGTACTTAATTCAAAGCAAGTATACTTTGTAGGTATTTGGCAAAAACTACAGTTATATAGAATACGTTTTCAAATTGATTGAGTTTTTTTAATACCGAAATACAGTCGCTTTTTACCAACCGTAGTTTGTGTTTTTGTTGTTAATGGAGCTACTTATGGTTTCCTTTATGATCGAGTAAAGAGAAAATAAAATAAAAATATATTGGAGTATCTGTTTATGGAGGAGACTATCGTGTGAAAAAGTTGGTCTCTTTTTCTGTGTATGTGCCGGTGTCTTAAGTGTCTATGTGTGTATGTGTGTTACGAACATGCTTACCCATGCACATGTGTACTATATGCATGTATACAAGTAGGTACATGTACTAATAATTACAAATGTACTCATAGGCTATGTCAGTGCGTGCTTGTCCTTGTGTATTAAAGGAAACATAATTGATGGGACATACTTCACTTATTCGCAATATACCGGTAATAAGAAGCTGAAATCGAGGGCTACAAATACTTTGTATACACGGCATCGAGGAAAACAGAAAAACATCAATTTGTAAAGTTGTAGGAAGTTGATACTAAAAAAATGAAGTCGCTTACCTTCATAATCCTTTTGCCTCTCAAATGCCCCTGAAGCGACATAAATGACTGGGTTTGTTGCAGTCCACTTTGTGTTACAATCAACAAACATATAAGTATCGCAACTCCACTTGAGAGTTTCATTTTTCTTGTGCGTGTCGTTAGTTTCAATCTCTCGAGTCGCTTATGTACTTTCTCGACGTGCTTAGAAACATCTAAGAAAATGAGCTCAGTCTCATTTTAAAGCCCAAGAATTAAGGTAGAGAGAAGGTAACTTAGTAACGTTTATTGATATCACCACCTGCTGCTTTATGATGCCAAATTATAAATTTGGAATTTATCGCATAAGACAAAATTTCAGGAAATACGCCAACGTATTACTTGGCAACAATAGAAGCAGATTTAACTTTTCGACCAAGTACGATTCTGCTAAGAAACAAGTTGTTTTAAATAACATCGTAAAAATCAATGTTCTAAATCCAGGTAAGAGTGATCATGGTAGAATGCTGTAAAGTGTTTTTTCTTCGGCCACGAATGGTCTTTTATCAAATTCATTTTTCCTCTCTTTACTTATAATTACTTTCCAAATGTTGATGTCAATTTGTTTTTGCGGTTTATCGCCAGCTGTATTTCTTTTTTTGTTTCTCTAGTTCACTTTTAGGAACGTGGCAAATCGTTTACATGCAGTTTTTACTCATTTAATTAACTGTACAAAACTACGGAAGTTTTCTCAAACAAGCCTTGTGTGTTTTTTTTCAATAAGAGATCCAAACTGTCAGATTGGAGAAACGATCCGGACAGGAAGGAAGGAAATTGTGTTGTCCGATTAGTTTAAGTTCAGGAAATAATATAACGCAACTACAGGCTGGGATTTAATCCGTTTTTAGTTTTGAATTGACCTGGCACCGTTGTCTTTTGCAGTTTTGACTACAAAATGCATTCTGATGTTTCACTTCGACGTGGGATGTAAAACTAAAAGAAACAGCTATTGAGATTTTGCCGTTTCAGAACTCGTAAGCAGATTTAAAGACTAAGCGAAACTGAAAAAAATAATGTTTCAAACATTCCTGACGGTGATTCCATTGTTCGGAGCAAGAGTCGGTTTTACTAAAACATATTTCGGTATCCATTACATGGAAGATAACTTAAATAATAGTAATAATAATAATAATAATAATAATAAAATAACAATGACTTTATTTCAAAAATATTCTAAAATTTCAGATGAATACAAACAAATCGTATCAATACAATCGCGACTGCTATGCAATAGAATAATAATAATAATAATAATAATAATAATAATAATGATAATAATAATAATAATAATATAATCAGTAATTCGTGTTTGCTGTTTCTTACAACTGAGACTAGGATATTGGAGTTTTTTTATTGATTGCCAATACTCGGTAGAATTTTTATGCATGTTGTCCATGAAGAAAGTTCAGCTGATGAACCCAATCAAGTTTCATTTGCCTTTGTATTTTCTTCAAAGACATAGTAATAAAAAGGTAATAGAATGACAAATGTCTAAAAAAAACATGCAGAGAAACATTTTTTTTGAACTTTGTAAAAAGAGATAATGGCATGATCACAAATTTGACGCGTTAAGGAAAGCTTTGATGATTGCGTATTACCTATATAAATATCTGTGTTTACATTAAATTGAACGTCATTTAAGGCCCTGGAAAACTCAAAACGCAAATGACTGAAATCCACCGCACGTCAAATTTCCGGCGCGTCAGCTCCAATCCTTACAGTATTAGGGTGTGCACTGTGCTGTTAACTAGACTTCCATTGACTGCCTGATATGGCAATAACTCGTTGTGGCCAAGCTCTAATACTATTAAGGTTAAAAGAAACCAAAAAAGGCACCTCACGGAGTGGCCAAACAGATAACGTATGAGCAACGACGTGGATTCTGCAAGAATTGTTCAGTTTTGCAAGTTGAGTTTTCTTTCTCAAACACAACTTACACAATCCTTGTGAATGCCATTTTGCAGTTAACAAATCCAACTCGTTTCTTCGCTCGATATTTAGGGAAATATGTGTGATTGCCTTTCAGATCATTAATTAAAATTTCAAGAAAAAAACACGATTTATCAATGAAGATTTATGCTTTTGAATGTTCCAAAATTTGGTTTTTGTGTTGTTTCCGATGACGGTTTAAAGAGTCTGAAATTTAGATCAAACTGACAAATAAATCTGTTCTTTGAGATAACTTATTGCAACCACATAACTCACATAGCAACTGACCATGAAGTCCAGTTAGCAGGTCTAGATTCTAGAATAGGTTACGTATCCTTCTGATGATTTTACCGTGCATAAATAAAGTTAAACTGAACTGAACTGACATGTACGAATGTGCATGAAGGGGAACTGTACAAGCATCGAATGTACTGTTCTTATAGCGTCCATTTTCTTGGATCACATACTAACCCTTATTGAGTATTTCAGCCTCAAATGTTCCTACAAGTGTTCTAGATATTTTTTGTTGCTTTGAAGATATTGATATTTTCGATCTACTATACATCGACAGGCTGTTCTGGTCATCTGACTTAACTTGTGTTTCATATGTAACCAAACCGAATACATTGCTCAGTAAAGACACTTGACGCTGCATGGTTACTGATGTGTACCTTGCAAATAGAATGATTCATTATGTACAATAACTCGAATTACGTGCTACTAAACTAAACGGTAAAGTTCTACTGCTTTCACTTTAAACTAGAGTAAAGATGTTTCTATTTTCAAGACGCTTACTTAGTCTCTTACCATTTTCTTAATTTCTGACTGTTTTTCGATCTACCTCTACGTTTGTAGCAAAAGGTCCTCAGAAAACAATTGTAGTGCGTAAAGATCTGTTATCTCGTCGTGTTTCTATCTCCATTGGCATCAGGCATGCAAAACAACAGCATAAACCGCTTTACCCGCGCTGTTTAGAACTGTTTCAAAGTATTCCTCCCTTATTCAAAAACACTTTGATTCAACGCCTTGCCGCAAGTCACAAAAAGAACTGAGTAGCACACTTTTCATGAAGTACACGTACCACGCTAAGGTAAAGAGGATACTCGCATACTATGAATTCTTGGCATATTTACTGCTACTAGAAACAACTTATTTTCAAACTGGTTCGCAAGCTCAGTCTTATTCTGAAACAATCGAGAAAGTAATATGAAAAGATCGAAGAATTTTTGATTACAAGAGAAATATCTTGTTGATTAATGATAACGAAACAAAAGAAACTACAGTGCCTTCTTATTCGTTTTTCAAAAGTTTTGCAATCGAGTTTCATCCAGTCACTACTTCATAGTATCAATGTTTAGAGCTGCATGACATAAGAAATACTTGAGAATAGTATCTTTAGTTTTTGTTTTTCCGTATCCACAAATTAATTGTCAACTTGGCAGATGTAGATAGTTTATGAATTTTGGGATTATATTTGTGCCTAAATTCAGTTTTATTCATCTTCTTTCATAAACAGACTAATATATTATGATTAAAAAATCCACAAGTTAGATTCACACTAAGTGATGAGAAGACGAAAGATGTGATTTCACAAGTTGGAAACTTTGTCTTCTTGTTTTAACAAACAAAACTCGAGAAACGGACTTCGTTGTTCATAAAAGATACCAGATTATACTTTTTCATTGATTTATTAACTGACTATGCATTTCCCACGCAACGGTTTTTAATGTTTTACTTATCAAGACTGTATGTATACATTTTTTATATGTTTTGCCGAAAAAAGAAAAAATAATTTCCTTTCTGGAAACTTATTACGTTTGAGTTTATTGCATTTTGGTTTCAAGTTGCTCACGTTAGCTGGAGTGTGAGGAAAAAACAAATAATATCAGGTTGAAAATATCCTGACCTGACTCGTTAACATTGTTACTCTTTCAGTTGTTTTTTCTGTATATCTGTGAATAACTTATTCATTCACCATGAAGCCCGAATATTAAGTGAATGTTATGTTTTACTAGCATTTGCGAAATACTTTGATTACTTTACTTTGATCTCCATAAAGGCTACCGAATACACCGCCTACAAAATGCAAAACTCAAGCGTAAGCTCGGAACGACAAATTCATTTTTTTTGGGAGTCGATCGACTGGTTCGGCTCGCTTTAAAATGGTGGCAAAGTTAAGAGCGCTGTGAAAACATGAACAGAAGTTGAAAGTTTGTTTGCTATCAGCCGTCCATACAATTTTTTACCCTATTTAAAATAATAAACTACTCGGCACTTCTTATAATTATTAGTTTGTAAATCAAAGAACGAATGATTACAGGCGCAATCACAATTAACCGAGATAAGTAAACCTTTATTCTTTAATGAAATTGTGACTGGAAAGTTAAGTAGTTGATGTAAAATGGGATTTCTTTGTAAAATCTTTGATATTATGTGGTGGACATCAATCTATTTTAGGAATAGATAATTGAATCCTACGTTTGCGTGGTTAGAAGCTGGAGTGTTCGCGCCAAATCCTTTTACATTACCAATATGCTGTCTATGATCAAGTATGACTTTACGACTTGGTTGCAGAGATTTTATCTCTATAATGAGTAGTCTATAGTAGTGTAGGCGTTCACCTGTTTCTTAGACTAATTAAAATAGTTAACGGCTGTAGCTGGAGTGTCCGCTTTAACACAGGCCAAATGGAGGTTTTGCATTCATAACATTACAGAGCAAAACGAAGACAATCTGCCCAAAAAAGAACACCAATTTTTAGGAACAACTAGAGATGTTCTCAAACTCAGGACCATATAACCCATTTATTTTTCAAACTTCATTACGTGTAAAAATAAGAAACGCCGAATTTCCAAAAAAATACCCGGAAAAACGATTTTGGGCCAAAAATATATAATTCTAAAAGAGACGCCATAAATTTGCTACTGATAAAATCATCTTATTTAAGCCTTTATGAGTTAAGTACTTTTGTAAAGTTTGTATCTGATATGTTTAATAAATGTAAGAAATAAGAAAAAAGCTGTTTTAATTTAAATGGCAAACGTTTTTCGTTTTTTTTTTATATTATTGAGCTGCTATCCATCTTTGTATAGAACAGTTACAATTCTGGAAGAAGCAACTTTCTCTAACTTTTTCAACTTTTCATGCAGTTTAACGGACACAGTTCCAAAATTGTTGGGCATAATTCAAATATAGGGTATTCGGTAAAACCAAAAAAGGAACTGGTAGCATAGAACCCTTACAAAAGGTATAATAGCTTGCATTACGCTGTCGGAGGCTGCAATTGCAAATGACTTGCTAATAAACGTGCTTCTAGTTCGCTTAAAGTTCTGATATCAATTTCAGTAGAAGCCGTGACCAGTAACGACTGAGTATTTAAATTGTGTTCAATATAAGGGGTACATGCGTTGCGTGTATGACAGCAGACCAGGCAAAGCGTTTTAAAAAAAATGTATATATAACAAAGATGCATATGAGTTGTTGAACGAGCTGATCGAAATGTAGTGGTACCTGAATAAATGCAATATTTTGTGGTGCATGGTGGCTAGGCTTCGAAACTTTGGTAAGGCACCATTTTCATGATAAAAAACTGAAAGTCTCAAAGAATATACGCCTAAGTCAGATACAGACACAAGCATCGGTTTTTGCAACATTGCAGTTATTGCGTTCTGAAAGAAATGGAATGAAAAAACCCAAGATGTAGAATTTAATCTTTGATAGTTGTGTTCTATTTATGGCCAGAATTGCCGATACGTTACGGAACAAAGATGACTTATGTTTCACATTAAATTTGTCCCACTCTTCCTGTTATTCTTTAACATGCTTCAAAATGCGATAACGCTATAACTTTAGGTGATTTAGAAACTCGTTGGCGTTTGTGTTATTTAATTGTAAAATAATTCAACGAGGTTCTTGTGGCTCTTTAAACGATACAACATAGGAAACTTAAGGTGCACTCCACAGTAGGAATGCGTGGTATATAACTTTGAGCCCTTCATGCGAACAGTATGCTTTTATTTTAAATATACAAAAAAGCCGCAGTTTTAACCTCATCCTAATCCTTAAATCAGATAATCCATTTATTGTTCACTATTTTGGGACAGTGTTTTGAAATCTTTCCGAGTTTATTCCAGTTCCAGAATACGGCCAATCAAACGCTTCAAATATATACAACCGATTGCTTTGAAAGTACGTAACATCGAGGGGTTCCTCTTGCGTAAGAACGCAACAATCTTACGCAACCGGTTAGCACTGATGAACTATACTTCGCCGAAAAAGAAACAAATGATACAATTCGTCTGTGGGAAAGGATAAACTTAATAAAATAATTTTTTTATGAGAAAAAGATGCTTTCAATTAATTTCTTTGTGACTGGCGATTTCCGAAGACTTAAGCCGTTTTTGCTACATGAAGGGTTAATGGAATTTTTATTTTAAAATTCAATCTTCTAAGCCGTTTATTTGGGAACAAGAAAAATATTAATATTAAATTTTACAAAAGTTAATTATTTGGTTTTAACACTGTTTTAACACTCTCCAATAACGGGCTTTCGAAGAAAGTAGATTTTAGTCATGTGGGCTTAGATTGTGGAATAAAGCGTGATCTCTGACAATAAAAAGTCGCGCCGAGTCGACTATGTTTTACATTGTTGATACATTCGGGAAATATTTGAGCGATATCGGCTTGTTTTACTTATTTCTAAGCATGACGCAACTGGAGTTTAATTTGTGCTTGATTAAGAAAATTGTATTCGTGCCGAGTCTATAATTTAAGCCTAATGATAAGTGGCTTTTCTAAATTGACTTGCTAACAATTTAAAAACGAAAGACCAGCCTGTTGTATTTGCAGTTAGAGTTCCAACACTTCACATCTACACTTCTTTGGAAGACACAAACTTGACCAGCAATTCAAAAAGATGAAGTTCGTTCTGTTTTTCGTGGTGAGCCTTGTTGTTCTATCAACACTCGTGCCATCCAGTCAACAGAGTCACTTCGGTTTGTTCGGACATCTGAGAGGAAAAAGGGTTCTTGAGGTACCGACATTCCTCTATTTGTATACATTCTCAAACCTTATTCATTTTGCAAGAAGCAACATTTTGTCTTTTTGCTTCTGACTTAAATTATAACCACACGGACGAATTTTTGTTAATGTTTTCAAATGTATTATTGATAATTTTCGTAAATACTTAGCATCGTTCCTCTTGACTCAATGATTTCGTTGTAGTTTCAAAGAAAGAAAGAAACATTGTTAATGTTTTCTTAGCAAAAAAGTTGCTTGCTCCTCGGCAAGCACAAATATTCTAATTTGTATTCTCCAACGATTATCAAGCAACTAGCACTGCTCACAAATGCACGTTCCTTCAGCGATAAAAAAGATCTTTCTTATCAGTTACAAATTAAGAACTACTCTACGTTTTGTGCGATGTTAAAAGTTTTTCTGTTCAGGGAAAATAGTTTCGAAAACTAAAACTTTCAAATTTCTTAAAAGAAAATAAATGATATATTTCCTAGAGTTTTTTTCGATTTACCTGAAGGCCCCTAACTGTGTAAAGTTGATAAAACACTTAAATAGAAACAAGGACAAATTTGGCAAGTCTGATTCAATAACATTCGGCAAATACTTTGCAAATATTTTGTCGACTTTTGTCCATTTCAGAACAACCTGTTATACACATTTTATTGAGACAACTTACTGAAAATGTTCAGTATTAAAATCTCAAAAGGTTATTTAAACATATTTTGGAAAACAGGATAAGGCACTGAAAGAATTGTTTGTAGAGAAAAAAAATATATGTATGAGCAATTCAACATACTCCGTATTTAATTTGCTTAACGTTTGAAGGATCAAAAAGTACTTTTGCTTATTTAATATCTCTCCTTATCGTTTACTTCTTTCAAGTTCTTCCCTCCTTTATTCCTTTGTTTCTTTTTTCGTTCTTCCTTTATCGACTACCCTCTTTTGCTTTCCTCTTTCTTTCCTCGTTACCTACTGCTGCTTTATGGTGTTTCTAGTGTTTTAATTGAAACCATCTTTTACCCTGTAGCTTCGGAAATCTATCAAGAGTCTGTGCACAGAAGCACAAGCAGAATGCAAGAAGGAAATTATCAAAGCCTGGCTCTCTGCTGCAAGTCAAGACGAAGATTTTCCTCGTTACGGACGCTAACACTAGAACTTTATATAGAGACAACTATTAGAATCCCGGCTTTGACCTATTACACTGGCTGGCGATGAATAAGGGAGATGCAGATACATCTTTTAAAAATGTACGAAGGACAATATCAAGTAATCTTGAAACCGATCAGCCTTGCTACTAACCTTGTTATAAAACTCAGACACCCCCTGCCAATAAAACTAAATGTTAAAAACTGATATTTGGAGTTACTGTATAGATAAATAAGCAAATAAAGTGATAACACAACTAAAACTTCAAACTGGAATTGAGTAAGGTAATGATTTGTATAAATCTAGAACGTGTATGATATCCAAACAGGTAGTCAGCGTTCAGACGCTTCATCGGGTTTCGCAGTGAAGTTTCACCTTGAGAGTTTTAATTTGTTCCTCAGAAATGTTTTTCCAAGGAAAGGACCTCTCGCTCTGAAGAAGAATAAGCGTTTGCCGGCACGCTATTACGCAAGTCAAATTCCGAAATTTTCTAAGTTTCCATGTTTGAATATATAGTCCAGGTACATGGCTTCCAGAATCTAAATAAATTACATCCGAGGAATTAAATCCAGAATCTAAAAGAAGGGAGACCGGTATGCAGTGGTAGAATAGAATAGGGAACTAAAAAGCATAGAATGTTGAATAGAAAAGAATTTAAACCATAATCTTAAAGAAAGGAATCCGATATTCCAAGGAATGGAATCCGGAATCTAAAAGAATGGAATCGGGAATGTAGAAGAAATGAAATTTGAAATCTAAAATAATGGAATCTTGAACTCATAGAAGTGAAAACAGGAACTCAAAGAAATGGAGTCTGCAATCTAAAAGAATGAATTCCAGAGTTCCAAGAAGCAGGGAAGTTTAATCCGAAGTTTAAATAAATGGAATCCGAAATTTAAAAAAATGGAATCAAAAATTCAATAATGTGGAATTTGGAATTTAGGAAAAAATGGAATCCGGAAAATAGAGAAATTTAATCCAAAATTAAAAGAACTGGAATTCGAATTCAAAGAAATGAAATGAAATGTGGCATTTATAAATGGAATCCGGAATGCAGAAAAATGGAATCCGAATTCTTAGAGTAGAATCCTGAAATTCAAAGAACCGAAAGCCGAAATTCAAAGAAATGGTATGTGGGATGCAAAGCAGTTGAATCCAGAATCTAAAAGAATGGAACCTGGAATACGGAGCAGTTGATCCGGAATCTAAAAAAGACATTAAAAAAATGTTTTTTCTAAAATTCAATGAAGAGAGCCTTTTACCCAGTTTAGTATTGAATTTCATCATCATATCTAAAACAGGGAACCTTAACTAATGGTTCTGAACCGCAGCGGTATCTTATCCTTAATACCTAAAACAAAGAAACCTTTTTCATGACATCACTGAGGAAAGTGCTAGAACTGAGGAAAACGTCAGTTTTGCTTTTAATCAAGAAATTACTTTCTTTTTCATCCCAAATTCTATTCCTTTGGATTTCGGATTCAATTCCTCTGCAGCATTTTAGATCCCGGATTCCATTCTTTTAGATTCCGACTTCCATTCCTATGAGTTTTAAAAAGAAATTTTGTTTACCTTGGGTAAGAGGTGCAGTTATTTAAGCTAAGTTCACACATACGCGATTTTCTAGAAGATTGCGTTGAGACTTAGTACGATGAAAAAATCGTATTGAA
>JAOBYH010176754.1:0-10464 GCA_025403525.1 Umimayanthus kanabou
CCCCCCCCTAAATTTTGAGTCTAGCTACGGCCCTGCTCGTAAAAACAAATTGGATTCGCGTTCTGCACTCATCCAATTTTGTTTCTCACTCGTAATGATTACAGACCGACTTGGACTCCGCTCAGGTCTATTAACATTACTTAAAACCAAACGGGTGAGTTCCGCGCCACGAGGACATCTTCAGCACAGTATCTGCTGGTACCACGAACACTCTTGTTTTTAAATACCTAGCAACATTTTACATTGCTTTTTTTATACATGTTCAATATTTTAAAGTACAAACATGTTATTACCACTTATTTCAATTATATTTATTAACACGTGATTATTACAGTTACGATTGTTTATTACCAAGAAAAGTCATGGTGCAGTTGGGTTATTCGATTGACTGTATCGTGATTACAACTGCTACGTTTAGCATTTTAGTTTGATAGTATTACAGAAGTTCAAGCTGACTGTGCTACGTTCACCACTTCAATGGTTAGTCGAATTAGTGCCGTTAGTTAAATCCACGCTGACTTTGAAGGCTCATCTAGTCTATGGAAACAACAAAACCACATCGTCACTATTGCTACCATTGTCATCATGACATTACCACTTTAGTTTACTATATCCAGATGTTTGTCATTTTAAATATATTGTAATTATCGTTATCGTAGAGCAACTATTATTATTTATTTGCTTATTTGTTTTTACTTATTCATTTTTTTGCTTTCCTTTTCTTGACATTGCTAAAAGTATCCAGCTACTCATAGTTTCAAACCTCCTATATTTTACTGCGCATTAATTCTAGTAAAATAACTTTTCTATCAGGTTTGTAACATTCCTAAACGTCGAAAATGTGTCTTTCATAGCGGAATGAAATTCATACATAGTTCACCCCGCCGGAGGGAAAAGTGAGGGACTAGGGAGGAAAACATCACCCCAAAATCCCATCCCCATCCTCTTTCCTTTCGCCTTCCGTCCCACTTTTCGCCTCTCCCGTCGCCTTGTGGTGCAGCTGATCTTCCGCCGATAAAAAGAAGAACAGGCACCAAATGCACCTGCACTGATCAGAACGCGGAGGCTGATTGGCGCAAATACCTCATCCTAAACCAACTATTTACAGATTCTTCGTTTTTACAATTGCGCCGTTGTACATACGTCAATTTTGCAAATACAGTTAGGGCCGGCCAGTTTACATGGAGGCGGAGGACCCCGGCGCCTACCCGTGGTCGAAAACTGGAAAGATCCTGGGTCACCCCGCCACCCCTAGGTAAACTTCTTCGATGTTATCGCGTGATAAGTTTTCGCCTTCAGAAATGTTGAAATTTGTGACATAATGTTTGCGAAAATATTCGCCAGGTTAATAAGCGCGAGAAGCCATTTTGTTTTGAATTTGGCGGGCTTTGTTAGTGTAATATGAGCCTCAAGAAACTCTGGTATCTCACTCCAGCTAGGTGGATTACCCCACCTTGAGCGTTCACACATGAAAGTACTTAGAAAACCTCATACGAACAGGCAGGTTACCCCATTAACCCACTTCACCGGGTTACCTCACCTAGCCGGGGTCCCCCACCTCCATGCAAACAGGCCGTTAGAGCAGATGAGCCCTAGCAGGAGCTGGTACACATCCAACACTGAAGCGCAATTTCATCGACATGTCTACAAACCACTCTGAGCTGCACTGACGAGTCCTCAAAGGACGAAACAGTTCTGTCTGCAGATTGAGTTTGCACCTGATATATATAGTCGGTATACAAAAATAAACTTTGTGAACAATTTATTGGCATTTCCTGGAGGAAATACACTGAATCCCACGCTATTTGTGTGGCCGAGGAGTTGCTACATCCACTCCTTAAAAGTTTTGTTCAAACTACCCCAGCCCACAAAACTACAAAGAACAACCACTTACACTTATCTGCCGTCTAAAAAGAGAGATTTACACTGGCAAAAACATATTTATTAGAGTTTTTTAACATGATACTTCTGATTACAGATTCTTATAGCAGCTAAAATCCAAAAGATAAAACTGCTCACCATATTGCTAAGTTACCTGATAAATGCACAATTTATGAAACACAATTTTTGAATTGTGATCCTGACGAAAGTTACTGACTATAACATCTCGAGGTTTCAGTTGAACGATACGCATGAACAGAGCAAGGCTCTTATTTCTATGTTGCACCAGACAACATTTTCTCTAATGGTCCATTTCACGGTTCCTGAAAGGTAACCAAGCTTCTACATGAAACCGAGGCGAGGGTTGTCCTCGCACAGTTACAGAAGTGCATATAATAGACATGCTAATAAGTTCTTTTCTTATGATAATTATTTCCACTTCTCTAACTGTGCGAGGACAACCTTCGCCTCGCTTTCATGTAGAAGCTTGGTTACCTTTCAGGAACCGTGAAATGGACTATTACCAAAGTCTCCAAAAATCGAAATACAAAACTATAACTGTGAATTGCCAATAATCTTCGTAACGAATCGACAGAAACTACCTTGAAAATCTACCAGCTAAATATTCCAGTACTTCAACAAATTGTAACAGTCTAAGACTGATATGTCTAAGACTGATATATCAAAAAAATTTCGGTCATAATTTATCATGCTTAGTTTGCAAACTTTCTCTGGAATTCTTTAACTATGCGTTGACTGCACATTTTGCTTAACAACAGCTTCTAAAGGAGCTCACTAGGACATTTAAATGCGTTTCAAAGATGCAGGAAACGCTTTTTTGTATTTTCATATCATGACTCAGTACTACTTGCTGACTATAATTACCATTTATCAGTAGGACAAGCCCACGTATGAACGCAACACACACACACACACACACACACACACACACACACACAAGCAGATACAAGCAAAGGATGCATTCGATTGACCCTACTCCGCAATAGGAAAACCTTCGGGAAGCTTTCTAATACCTTCTCGAAACAATTAAGAACAAAACGCTTGTTCTGAATTAAGAGTTGGAATGAGCTTCAAACGTTCCGCTTGCTACAGTTAACGGAAGTGACGTAAGTTCTGTAATCAGAAGAGTTGCGTTGTAGATTTCAAAATTGCAGATGGAAAGTTCAAAAACTTGAATTAAAACTTCAACCGTCCGTTGCTAGCTCTCGGTGAAGAAAATGAAAAAACTCTAACTTGCAGTTGAAACATCCTTTGTATCGGCTATTTTGACATTTGGAAAGAACATTGTGTTAGAATTTTATCTTTCTTGGATTTTCAATCTGAGCGTTTGGAAGGAAATAGATGACTTTGGAATAATGGAGAACCGTCGACTTGCCCCCATCTTCAATATACTCAACTAAAGTCTGGTTCACACTTGTGGAATAAGAATAAGCACAAGCATACGAAATTGATATAACAAAGAAAATGATGAAATGGAACAAGCACACATCTGCGCTCCTTTGTCTTTTCCTGTGTTATTTAAATTTCTTGTGCTGGTGCTTGTTCTTATTTCTCAAGTGTGAACCAGGCTTTAGTCTTGATGCTTTGCCCAAAACTTCGCCACACTCTTGAAAACGAAAACGTATAGTTCTAGCGTCACTCCCCTAAACTGTAGGAAGTCTACTACTCGATTGAAAAGAACCAAAGTTTTTATTCCACATATTCCTATTACGGAGTACGGTCAATCAAACGTATCCTAACTTTACTGGTGAACAGGTGAACAACTGGCAAAGCGGTACGGATCTAACGCGAGAATGGCAGCGGAAAAATGGGAAGTTTGCTAATACACACGGTAGTGCCTGCACTTGCGGAAGAGGGATGCAGTAATTACTTGGTTGGCAATTCAGTGTCCTCGCCGTCTGTGTTATCTGTCTTGTTCTTGACGTGCAAGAGCTTCTTGAGGGAGCTGCTCATGTAGTATGGCTTCTCAGCGCTGCCGTCATTGCGCTCCAGGTCTTCCACTGTGGCGATAAGTAAACAACATCATCATCAAGACGTCTTCATGTTACTGAGACTGGTCCAGTTACGCCACGTTACGTTAATAATAACACAGAAACTCTAACTTTTTACACATATTCAAACCGGTGTCACGTAGACCCACTTCCATTATTGTCACACACCCTTAGAAGTGTAACACCTCCCAGTATCACACAATCACACCATTGTCACGCATACCCAATTTCACTATTGTCACACACCCCTAGTAGTGTAACATCTTACAAGTATCACACAATCGCACCAGCGTCACCCAGACCCATCTTCACTATTGTCACATACCCTTGGTAGTGTAACACTTCACTAGCATCACACAATCACACCAGCATCACGCAGACCCATCTTCACTATTGTAACATACCCTTGGTAGTGTAACACTTCACTAGTATCACACAATCGCACCAGCGTTACGCAGACCCATCTTCACTATTGTAACATACCCTTGGTAGTGTAACACTTCACCAGTATCACACAATCGCACCAGTGTCACGCAGACCCATCTTCACTATTGTCACATACCCTTGGTAGTGTAACACTTCACTAGTATCACAGAATCACACCAGTGTCACACAGACCCATCTTCACTATTGTCACATACCCTTGGTAGTGTAACACTTCACTAGTATCACACAATCGCACCAGCATCACGCAGACCCATCTTCACTATTGTCACATACCCTTGGTAGTGTAACACTTCACTAGTATCACAGAATCACATCAGTGTCACACAGACCCATCTTCACTATTGTCACATACCCCTGTTGGCAGTGTAACACTTCACCAGTATCACACAATCACACCAGCATCACGCAGACCCATCTTCACTATTGTCACACACCCCTAGTAGTGTAACATCTTACAAGTATCACACAATCACACCAGCGTCACCCAGACCCACCTTCACTATTGTCACATACCCTTGGTAGTGTAACACTTCACTAGCATCTTACAACCTAACAAATGTTACGTAACCTCGCCAGTACCACACACAATTCCAACAGTGTCACAAACATATTTAAATTGTATAACCTCATTAGTGTCACACAATCTTTCCTGTGTCACCCAATTACCTCGGTATCGCAACCTTCCCAGTATTATATAACCTCACCAATGTCATTTTAACCATTTTAAACGCCTAGACCATATGAGACAATAATTTGTTGACTAGTAACAGACAGCTGTGACAGGAGTCGAGGTACAGCCTTGCTGTCATCACATAAAGTCGCTACCCAGCACTGCCCAAGAGTACTCAAGCGATACCAATACAACACCAATGTCATACAAATGTATTATAAGCACGTCTGTCTTTAAACAGCTAGCATAACTTACAGAAACAGAGGAATATGGTATCGATTGCCATATCGTACACGTCGAAGAATAACATGGCAACAACGTAGGCAAACACCACCGTGATCTGAAAGAAAAGAAGCAGTAAATCACGGTTAGCTGTACAAGCCACAGTACAGATTGAACCCTTTCAGCCACCAATCACGATGTATTGTTAATTCTCCTTATCTGAGTGCTCGCTCACGTTGGGAGAAGTTTGCTCTTCATCCAAATTAATTTACTGGGTGTGGGCAGTTTCTTTAACTTGGTAACGGAACATGGCCGTACGTGACCAGCGGACGGGGATGGTGGGAGGAGAGGGGAGCAAGGGGATAACCCCCCCTCCCTTCAAAAAAGACGAAAAATGCCCCTTTATATCCACCCCTGCTATGAGACTATAGCCGATTTGCCACCCGTGCTGCAAAAAGCTAGCTACAACCTTGTAAATGACCTTACTCAGCATTGGTCTCAGCACTGGCTGATATTATCATTGATCGATAGGAGAACTGGTTAGTGATGAAAGAGTTTAGCAACTACAGCGTATTCAGAACTGTAAAACTGTAAAGCAGTATTATGCTAACCAGTATCATATTCTTGTAGGACAATTACTAATTGGATGTCTAAAGATTTATCATACAATACAACAATCACACATCTTATTACCTACACTTGGAATAAGAACAAATATGCAACAGTAGATGACATCTGCACCTCAACAAAGCACTGTAGCTTTCAACTTACAATCATTGGCACTACATCGTAGTTCAGGGCGGCCGGGTCGTCCTCACTGACCTTTCTAAACCAAAAGAAACTAGCCACGCCTACAGACAAAAGGACACATTATTAGAGGAACCTGCATATTATTCAAAAACAATTTCGATCTGGAAATTATAAAATATCACTTCAATAAACAAATATACTCATATTCGACAAATTAGCCCTGGGTACCACAGTCAACGTAGCGATTAAAGTATTACAAGCACGAGCCTGTGCCTCTGGTACCCAGGGTAGAAGACGTGGCATCCAGATGAGTTTTCAAAACATTTCAACTACAAGTTTTGAAAGAGCTCTTGGAAGTTAATTTATGCTGTTAGATCAACTGTTAATACAATACAATAAACTTGAGAAGAAAACTGTTTACAACGTTCAGAATTTGGGAACTTGAGAATGAAACAGTTGTATTTTGATAGACGTAAATGGAGTGTTTATCTCACCTACGATGCCCACGATAAGGAGTTTCCCCAGGAACAGGAGAAAACCAGTGACGCTGTTCACAGCGGCCACCCTGTCGGCAGACACAAGCAATTACTAGGTAAATGACTAACCTATTACTTGTTCTGCTTTAAAATAGTTTTACATAACTGACTTCCTTCATTTCTTATTGTTTTTCTATCTAGTATTAAGAATGAATTAAGACGTCACTTCACATAACATCAAACCACGTCATGTAACACCACATCACATAGAATTGACAACACTCGCATTACCTCACATCACGTCACTTCACGTTACCTCAACTCACCTCACATAACGTTGATCACACTCGCATCACCTTACATTAGAAAACTACATCATCACATGACATGGATGAACATCCTACCTCAGCACATTCCTTAGCAGCAGAAAGAAAGCGTCCTTGGCGGATGTGCAGAAATTCTTCCCATAGATAGCAATCTGAAAAAGAAAGGTGTCCTGGTAGCGTGTATCTTAAATACAACCAACCAACTTAACAGTTACCATCCTCCCAAATGAAAAAAACAACAAAGACAGACAATTCTTAATGTGATGTTACATGCAAGGAAGGACGATTTTTGGTTCAACATTGTTGCGCTTAAGATAAGATCGTGTAACATGGAGAATGGTTATGAACTTTAGCGCTATCGTATTGCCGCAACATGTTTGAGGTTCTTCAACAATGTTAAAAAAACTCGCAACATTGTTGCCATTTCACACAATATGTTACCCGACAAATGATAACTCGTTCACTGTACCGTGTTTTCGATGTCGATTTTTGAAACAAAGAGTTGCACCAAAAATTACACCACGAAACATCACGCTTAATCATCATTTAAAAACTGCCATTACACTTTACTATTATTTCAAATATATCACATACCAGAATATAAGCATTCTTGTTCAGGAACCGCAGACACTTCTCAAGACACCAAAAGCAGCACTTCAAGCATCTGAAAGTAGAACACAGGAACTGTAAAGTTCTCGTGTCCAAAAGATTATTATTGCCAAGTACAATATACAAGTAACGGACGTGTCACTCCAACTCGTGTTCACTAATCACCACAATACAGGTTAGGTATCACTAAAGTCATATCGTGTTCGCCAGAACATTATTCATACTAAGATATTTTCATGATACTGGAATGAATTTCGCTCCAGTACGACAGACAAATTTCATTCCACGTTCAACACAGAAGCTCTTATTCCGCAACGAAAGTGCAGTAAGCATACCAGCGGATCGAAAATACGAGTCAGCTGCTCAGCTCCACCAATCCATTCACCTAATTCCGCAACGGAATGTGCTCATACTTCCTTTACACGATACTTGTGCCACGTGCGGCCAGATTTTGTTCCTGAATGAACATTTTGATTCGGTACAACTACTAGGTTGAAGTCATTATACATCGACTTATACCAGAAGAAGAATTATGAAAGTAGCATGTGAAGTCTCGGAGTGAAACTGGGATAAAGTCGTGCTGGAATGAAGCTCGATCCTGGTATCATGTAAACACTGCTTAAGAGACAGGACGCCTATGAACAGCTCTCTAATTATCACACAGAAGGTGTTTCGTGCAAGCTTGACCAAGTCAAGATATGGTGTCAGATACCATCAATATCATGGTGCGTCCAGATACCATTTGTACCACAACCCTGGAAATCTTCATAACTGTTCCACTAGTATGCACATCACTACAGTAAGCTGAAGTATTACAACTTGAAACTATATTCCTACCACCTTTCGAAACTCTCAGAATTCAACAGCACAAAACTACACAATTGTTAAGAATAAAAAATGCGAATGAACTTGAAAAAGACAAGACAATGAAGATCAGCAAATATAAGTTCCGGCAAGCAAGAATACGAACTAATTATGGTGCACGTACTTGAGAATAAACGATGCAACTTTACTGTCCTGTCCAGCGGCTGCAAGTATAAAATAGTATCAGTGGCAGGATAATGAAGGTTAAGTGTCACTCAAATGGTCGTCTCCTCCCTAGATTGTCTGCTACCCACGTCACAGACATTCTAACAAAAGGGGGGTAGTCGTTGCACCTCCACGCATCTTTCGCGGTATCGTCTCATGGTAGGATGGCTAATCTACCCTCTAATTTCCATTATAACACAGATACTGTTATCCTCCTTCACAGAACGTTCTCTCAAACTGAAATAAACTTACTTTTTACCTAACACTTTTAATGCTTCCTCTGTACAAATACGATCTCTATATCCTCCACCCCCTTATCGTAGTAAATTTCACTCTGCCCTCTCCCACACAATCAATCTATTCAGTCTCTCCTCCGCCAACGGCTATACTCTACAGATATACTTACAACAAAGGAGACATCAAACCTGATTCTATTTGAAACTTCAGATTTCAGATTTATTTATTTGCCACACTTGTATCAATACACTAATTTACAATAAATATTATAATTTATCTAAATATAAAGTAGCGTGGCGAGAAGGACGATAGGAAACCACAATGGAATAATGCGGGATAGCCCTTCTCATCCAGTTTAGATCATGAAAACTAATATTAGTCATGGCCTATTATACTTATAGTATTTAATATATATAAAAATACACAAAACACAAAAACAGACAAGAATAAGTAAACTAAATCAGGAAAAAGGAGAAGTGAGCGTTACTCAGCAATCAAGAAGAAAACAACAACAAGTAGGTCTTGCGTAGGAAATTAGCCTTTTGGTAGTGGTATTTCTACCTTTGAGTTTCTTTTCAATGTATTCCAATGTTATTCTGATCATCTGCACAATAGCAATGATCGCAGCACCAAAAGCCAGAGACCCTGTGTGGTACCTACAACAAAATGGGCGACGACCTGTTAGGCTGGTTGAACAAGTGGGAAGCTTTGCACGAGAGGAGCTAAAGCTACATTTTGAAACGTGTCAACAGATGCATTTCGAGTATTTTAAGGAAACTTTTACGATACGACAAAAAAACCCATTAAACCTGGAACCAATTATGGAACCAAATTGGAACACACTAAACTTTCCTTTTTCTTAAGGAGGCAAATCTATTCATTAATAACTTGTAAGACCGGGGATATACAAAAGCAGGGTTGGGTTGGGGTTGGGTGGGGCGGGTGAAGGAGGATATTGCTTTGCTAGTTTCTTACGCGCCTTTAGTTTTGTTTACTTTTTCTTCTGCAGTTTAACTGTTCTCTTGTTTAAAAGGGCCTACCCTGACAGCAACTGAACAACTGATGTAGTTACTCTGATGTCTTAAAACTGATATTGTCATTATTGCTAAGAAACAAAATACGTTTAAAATACGTGTAAAATGTTTTTAAAAAATGTCGGCTGATCTATATTTATAATTGTTCTTATTATCAATGGTGTGCAAAGAAAGGGGATGAGATAGGGGTGGGGGTGGGGGGAAGAGGAGATGTACACAAAGAATGCTCTTGGGTCCCAGAAACGCTCTCTGTCTCGTTTTTCTCGCCAGAGCTCCATAAACATGCAGACAATGGGAGCAAATCTCTTGGTCCCTAAAAGAGTGTCCAATTACTAAGCAATCACTTACCGCAGAGTTCTCCAGAATGCTGACAAGATAGGAAAGGTGGGGACATCCTGTCGGCAAACACAAGTGGACTCAATACTATATTAGACATGTACACATACACACTGGAAACTACATAGTAAACAGAACTGAAGCAGCCCAACAAAAAGTGCAGACACGTAAATCCTACAAAGTTAGGGGAAGTTAGGAAGGTCAAGTTGGTGGATAGTATGCAGAAGAACAAATATTTTTTTAACAACACAACTGTAGTTGATAATATACAACAACAACAACAACAACAACAACAACATTTATTTCTTTACCTATATGACACTGTTTACAGTATTAATTTCACCTGCAGATAGGTAGACCTAATCGAGGCGGGGAAACGAAAAATTACAACTTTTAGTCAATATGAACAGAAAAATGAATACAAAAGGTTACAAA
>JAOBYH010176865.1:0-10462 GCA_025403525.1 Umimayanthus kanabou
ACACACACACACACACACACACCACCCCTATCAGCCTGATAAGGATACACAAACCAGATAACAACTAGTAGAAAACAATTTGCTGGCAACTCACCGTCTTGTATCACACATGAGATCCCACCACCTCCTTCTTTCCTTTCCCATCTGTCGATCCGAAACTTCTGCCCATCAATGGCTGAAATCTTTTTACAAACCTCGGCTTGGATACCAAGAATCATCAGCTCCATTCGGGTACGCATGCTTTCGCTGTTCATTTCCAGCTCTTCAATTGCGGTCAGAGGTTTTGCCATGAAGTTACTCAAGTCTAGCTTGCGTTCATATGCAGCGACGGTTCCAATGGTAAAACTTGCAATGCCGAAAGCAGAAAACCCAATCAAGTATTTTCCTGCCTTTCGGAGAGAAATGCTTGCAACAGCGCGGAATGCAAACATGGTGTCTTGTTCAGTTGTTGTGAACTGAGAATGAGATCAACTGATAAAACCGTTGCACTTGCATATATATATCTGCTGTAGAATATAACTTCTACAGTTGAGAATTAACTAATAAATGCTAACAAGGAAAATTACACGACACCGATGGATTCCAAGTGCAGTGCAGTGCACCTCTCCATCAAAACGTCAAATGTAACCTCGTACCCAGGCTCCTCGAGGTTGGTCAAAATGCAGGTCCAGCAAAAATACCGCTGAACACTTTGGGGCTCAAGTTTCGGGCCGCAATATGCAGGCTCCCGGATGCTATATTCCTCTTCTCTGTGGCTTTTAGCAAGGTAGGAAAATTATGTTGTACGACATAGAATCTTAATAAAATCACAACTGAATAAAGTCATCTGCGGTTATCCACACTTTCTAGAGTAAAATCAATTATTCCCAGATCTAACTACAGTGTTATTTTGTGCGATTGTGGGCATTGGGTTGAGAAAAACGCGATTGTTTTTGTCGTAGTATTTGGAAAGTTCCACATGACAGTGCTTGATAACACAAATATAGTAACATCTTCAATTGTATATGCCCTTCATGAACAGCATGAAGAAAGTTGCTGCGCTGATTTTCGTCTATATTTTGAAGTATAAAGGAAGAAAAGGCTTGTCGTGTTCGTGATATTGTGGAAAGGATGTAGACTTGCAACAAGTTTATGCCAAAACATTGAATAAAAATCGCATTTATGCTTGTAGATGGCGAAAGTCCACACATCCCGTAACAAGGAGCTCGCTCCTGGAATAGGTAGGTACAGTCGCTCAGCTATCTACAAGAAGCGGGCGCTGTACAAACGCAAGAAAACTGGCGTAAAGAAAGTTGTTAAGGAAGCAGCCAAAACGAAGGTTAAGGAGATCGGGGGTGACAAGAACGGAGGGTCTCGAGTCGTACCGGTTCAGAGAGAGGTGAGTTTCTTGGAAAAAGCCAGGGAAACAAATCAGCTGTTGTCTGCAACTCCTCAAAGCTATTATTGTTAGAGGAAAATCTTGCCTTACAGTGAGTATACGTTAGACCAATCTAGGAACAGGTTGTCTTGTTCTTGTCAACCACTTTCATGAAGTTGGTGAGGAATTTGATCAAATTTTGATTTGTTGAAATTTGCGATGCCTGTTCTGTATTCTTGGATTGTGGGGAGACGGAAGCATGCAAATCACCTAAAATATTTTTTTGTCAAGTTTGTGTGAAAACAGTTCAATTTAACTGAAACTAAATTTTCCCAGGAAAATATTTCTATCTGCCAGAATATGTTTTAAGGTGGCTTATGCACTCCAGGGATACCCAGGGGATTAGTTGGGGATTAGTCAATTTTGGGTAAAAAACTTTGCCCGCGGGGATGGGGCATTGTGCATCTTTTGCAAGGAATGTTAAATCCCAGGGAATACACCCACAGGATTTGTTGTGCCTTGGTCAACGGTGAACACTGCACACTCACATGGCAATCTGAGGCCGTGGCAGCTTTCCCGCTGTTCGTTCTATCCAAACTCGTTTTCATTGCATTGCAGACTTGGCTCATGTGGAGAATTATCAATAAAATTCAGTGTCATTTTAAAAGTATTCATGCAAGATTATGCCATTTTATAAGGCATATGTTTAGAAGAGAAAAAAGAAAGTCCATTGTTGCACAGTTTTGCAGATTTTGTATGTAAAGGTGAAAACTTCATACAGTTAATATTTGGTTTTGATTTGTTTGCAGTTGCTGAATATAGATGCATTTGTTTCAGTTTATTTTGCTCATTGCTCTTTTCCGTTCTGGATATCGACTGAAGCAAAGAGAAAGCTTGGGATCGATGAAAGCAAACAGTAAAAGTGGAAGATGATGGAATGGAAATCGAAGATGAAGAAAACTTTGAAGCCCTAGTTTTGGGGGAGGGGCATTTGTCAAGATTTGTTGCCCCATACCCCAGGCTTTTGTAATGCCTTTAAAACCAATCCCCGGGGGTGTCCTGGGGTTTGACCTCTGGGGAAGCTAATGATAAGTGCATTATTACCAGACATGATTCAATATTGCATGCATAGGATTCGCATAACTAATTGTGGTTTTATTAGTCATTGTGTAATCTGAGAGAATGTACCATAATATACTAAGCCAAACGATCTTGGAAAACTTAAGTTTTACCTGCAGAGTATAGCTGCAGCTTCTTGCCTTTCAAGAATCAGATTGTTTAAAGCTGATGTTTGGTAAATTTGTAATATTTATTTTAATTTTCTTGCACATATTAGCATCTTGTTGGGTCACACATAACCAATTGTTGTGGTCCTATTGGCTGTTGTGCTAGAGAGAATGTACCATTTACTGAGCCATACCAGGATGTGTTTTCTATTTCTGTTATGGGAATTAAAAATGGAACATGCACAATGTTTTTGTGGAAATTGGACTGTGTGTCAGTCTCTGAAATTGGTATCTGCAATGTTACTACTCTACTGTGCACTATTGTATAAAAAATTCCAGTGGATGGCACAGTGATCATGACAATTGCAAGCAATGCTTTGTGCCATGTGGGAATATGTCCCGAGACCTTTACTATATCGACCAAAGGTTTTAAAAAGATGAACCTGTAAAAGTTGAAACAGGCAAGGTGGGAGTTGTAGGTTTATCAAAGGTTAGAGATGCTCACCAAGACATGAAACCAGTAAATGGCCATTGTGATTTGCAACCAGTTATTTTGAAAGTGGTGAACAACGATCCTTTTTGATGTGGGGCTCAAATTGTTTGCATGCGCTGGTCAACAGGATCCAAATAGTTTAATTCTGTAGCCATTGAACAAACACGAAAGGAAAATGTGTGTTGTGTTTTTCTTCCACAATAATGTTGTGGCAGTCGAGTTTATGAAAAATGCAAAACTGACAACAAACTGTTAGTCTAAATATCAAGTGACTGTCTCGACAATTCTAAAAGGGGAGAAAACCTAACTTGCTTAAGACCTTGTATTTAGGCTTATCAGCAAGTATTTTTATTTATTCATTTCTAGCTTCAAACTTTAACCCTCTTAGACCCAAACATGCCATTTGACATATTGCTGAATTCTCCTAAACTGTCTGTAGTTTCCTGGTAAACAGGTTGGAAGAATTCTGTTTTTCATATCAGATAAATTGCTGTGTGTGATCATTTGCTTTATTCGCATTACCAAACAACTTGTTTTGTGTGGGTAATGTGAGGAGAATTTATATACTGATAAACTGGCTAGGGCTGAAAGGGTTAATTATTACAAAAGAAACAGAACATAGCAAACAAATGGAAAAGAATGTGAGAAAATGGAAGCCAGAAAAAAAGGTATTTTAGTATTTAAACATATTGACACTTCATTTCATTTCAATATCAGCCAAGGTACTACCCAACAGAAGATGTGAAACGTCCACTTGCCCACCGCAAGAAACCTAAGCCAGCCAAGTTGCGTAAGTCCATCACTCCTGGAACTGTTCTGGTCCTTTTGGCTGGACACCACAGGGGCAAGGTATTTGCAGACTAGAATTAAGATCTGTAATACCATAAAATTCTGAGTATAGCCCCCCTGACCAATCTGAGATGCAAAATTCCTTCTGAATATTAGCCCCCCTGAATGTATAAACTTGTACAGTGGCTTATATTTTTAGGGTGCTTATGGATGTGTAATGATATAGACATTCACGCGATTTGACTTTGCAGCTGTTTTTTTACTCAAATACCGTTTACAAGATTGATGTTATTTCAGTCTTTTAAGACACATGTTGACTTGTGTCCAGTGCAATTTTGATGTTAAATGCTTTTGAAATTCGTTCCAGTTGTATGCCTTATCGTTTTCAGGCTAAGCCTATTTGTAATTTATGCCCATTAAAAAGTGATTGAAAGCAGTTAACCACGACAGCGACAATGGACTTATATTCACACTGTTACAGTATTTCATATTTGCCTTCAAGGTGATCAATGTGTGTTGCATAAGAGTTGTGTTAACATTCAGATTTTTTAATGGAACACAAACTTATTATGTTTATGGAAAACCTAAATTTAAACTTTTACAACTTTTCCCTGAATCGTCAAAAAAATCTTGGTTAGATCTATGGAATTTTAAGGTGTCTCCATAACCTAAAAGATTCCTCTTTTACACAATTCACATTGAAGAGAGAAAGAAATCAATTCTGTGTAATTATGTACGTTGGCAAACCTGTTACAGAATCAAGAACGTCGCTTATAAACAGAAAAAATAATCATCTTTTTGTGATTTTGATGTTAAAAGGGTCTTAAAATGCTGCATAAATCAGATTTAAAGCGGGTATTTGGTAAATGCATAATATTGATTATTGTTTGCACATAATATTAGCATTTGTTAGGACACACCTAATCAATTGCTGTGGTCCTATTGGCTGTTGTGCTAGAGAGAATGTACCATTTACTGAGCCATACCAGGATGTGTTTTCTATTTCTGTTATGGGAATTAAAAATGGAACACGTTATTATAAAATAATAAATGTACATAAACTTTTTCATTAATTTGTTCTTTGCTCTAAATCAGGGAACCTAGTTTTCCCATGCTAAACAAAGTTCTGCTGTGAAAGATGACTGACTGTCAAGGCCATTCAGATCTTTGACATTTAAGCTCAGTCTTTGTGGAGTGAAAATCTGCAATTCTGCATGTCATTGCTTCTTTCTGTATGGTCTGAGTGGCATGTGTAAAGGCAGAAATATTGCTTTGTTACAAATTTCCGGCAAATTTGTTTCTTGCATTCTGTACTTCAGTCTTGAGCAGTTGGTATTTTAAAAATAAGGCCTTGTAGACTCGCCAGCTTTGTCATAGTTAATTTTAAAGTTTGAGCGTCGAAGTGTGAAATGAGGAAGGGCTTAGTACTTTACAGTAGAACTTCTTTTGCAAGCAAGAAAAACACTGTAAATTCAATGGATGCATAAATTTCCTAATCAAACTTTGACCTTGGTCTTGCTCACTAATTAGATGTGACCAGAACCCCTTCACTCGTTAATTCTGTTAAATATTTGTGATGTTTGAACTAAGAGGTCTCATCTTTTTCAATAGCGAGTGATCTTTCTGAAGCAGTTGGCTTCTGGGCTTCTGCTTGTCACAGGTTGGTACAGTTGTTTTATAATTTCTGAATAAAACACAAGTCACATTTATGCAAGTTAACACCATTTTTGTTGCTGTGCAGTGGTTTGGTTTTTTATCAGGCTGAACTTAGTTTTTGGCTTCTTCTCATATATCTCTGCACAAACTCATCCATTTTAATGGCAGAATTCAAACTCGGTATAAATCCAGAAATAGGCTGGGAAGGAAAACCTCTATTAGCATTTAGTGTGTATGTTTTCATGATCATAAACCCTTCTATTTTTGCCAAAAAATGAAACAGATTTTCTGTCATAGAGTGACCCTGTGCACTTTTTAACATGCCTGCACAGGGATCGTGTTAATGCAAAAATCGTGCATTTTTACGCAAAGTGCTTCCCAAAAAATGCATTTTTGAATTTGTAATGCATCCCTGGGACGCAAATATAGAAACTTCCTCTCATAGATCCAGCAAGATCATTGAGTCCCAGGACTCGAAGCAAAAATATGTAGCGCGATCCCTGCTGCAATAGTTGCTTTGTTGAAACATACAGCTTTATAATACATCCCTTCCAATCCCTGAAATGTATCTGAGTAGGTGAACTTCAGTTTCGCACCTTGTTTCAAGATTGCTGGCACCTGTCCAGTTAATTGCAGTCACCTAAGAACTTGAGGTGTATTTCTTTGTAGGTCCATTTAAGGTCAATGGAGTCCCCCTGAGGAGGGTGGCACAGTCGTATGTGATCGCAACCGAGACACATGTGGATATCAGTGGAGTTACCCTCCCAGAGAACCTCACAGACGACACATTCAAGAGGGAACCTCGAAAAAAGAAGCGCTCAGATGACATGTTTGAGGAAGTCGATGAGGTAAGATTTTGTGTCAGCTCTTGTGAAGTCTGGTTTAGATTTTCTTATAGGGCAACTCCACTAATATAGAATTTATTTTTGCAGAGTATTATTAATGGTAACTGTAAACAAAAGTGATACCAGAAGTGTACTTGCAAGATCTTTGTTGTAGTTTTCAAGAGTGTGGCAAAGTTTTATGTAAAACATCAAGATTTATTTGAGCATAGTCGAGATGGCGGCAAGTCAGCAGGTCTCCATGATTCCAATATCATTTATTTTCTTCCTATAGCCCTTTTTACAGTTCCGCCCCATCTTGAATCTGACATCACATGGGCATGGAAGTGAGGCAAGCATTGACTCGCCTGGCTTACAGATTAAAACAAAATTAATACAGAAACTACATGTGCTTTGAGTTGGCTCTCTGTACATGTATGCCTACTTTTGTGCTTTTTTTTATAGTAAAAATGGTTCTAATTTTCAAGGATTTTCGTTTAACATCGCTGGAACTGAAGAGCTACAGAACCAACCACCAGAAATTTAGGAGAATTGCTGCAATCTTTAATACTCTGAAAATAAAGGAGGAAATAATAAGGCTGATATCGTGCTAAAGGTTTATGTGCTTTTGATGAACCATGTGCTGCCAGTAGAATCATGATCAAGCAATGGAGAAGAAATGCAAGGAGCTAATTCTAAAGCCACAGAGTAAGAGAATATTCACATACAAATCTGTGCTGCGGCAAGTGTCACTGCTTGGTTGGAGTGCAGATCTTTGTTAACTACCATCGCTTAGCTTTATCCAACTATATGATTATCATGTGGTGTCAGCTCGCAAGTATAAACACAGCATACACATGGGCACTAACTGGAAGAAACTGACAGCGTATCAGTTTTTTTCTTAGATCATATATAAGAATCACTTGGATTGAAAGAATACAAAAACAAGAAGTATATAAAAGCCGTTGTCCTGGCCTCAATGAAGAAAAGAACTTTCCGACACTGGTGACAGTTTTTGAAAAAGAATCGCAAAGTTTTCAATGTTTTGCTCATTTGCTTGTCGCTGGTACCGAGCTTATTGATCGAAGCAAATAACTTTCGAGAGAACTTCATACATTGTTTTTTGAATGCAAGTTTTTGAATTTTTGAACTTTTCCATCTGCAGTTTTGATATCTACAGCAAAAGACTTCTGATTATGGTTCTCCTGTCACTTCTGACTGTTGACTGCAACATTTGTAGATCTTTTGGCTGTTTATGATTTTTTGTTATGCAAATTGTATTAAGAGGCTGCTATCTTGCAAAATGAAGATGCCAGTTGCATAACTTGACTTGCTACATATGGTTGTCCCCTTTTAACCCTACCCTGGCTGGGAAAGACTTTTAGGTGCCCTGGGATTTTGATTTGCAACTTCCTAGAAGCAGAGAAAGCATGGAATGCGAGACTGCCCTTTCCTAAAATTTACTGGCAGAGAGTTTTGTGGTATGTTCACAGCAGGACAGTGTACTCTGTTATCATGGCAATCATGTTTTTAAATTATTTATTTATGTTCATAATATTTAAGTCAAGACAATATGTAGCCCATTGGAGTGATTTGGAATCAATAAAAGTCATTTTCTGATGTCAGCAAAAAATCCAAGGTTGAAAAATTCAAGATGGTTCTGCAATGCCATATGCACATAATTAATAATCTAAGTGACAGATCATTTAACTAATTTGCCAACTATGGCCTTGTTACTATGAATAGGGGACACTATACAAGGTAGGGCTAAGAAGTTCCATTGTGTAGCAGTTTTAATTGATTGTGTATTAATTGTATCATTTTCAGGAAAAGAAAGTAAGTGAGGAGAAAATTGAAGACCAGAAGAAGGTGGATGAGCAGATCATGGGTTCCATATCCAAGGTCCCTCACCTGAGGAAGTACCTCCGATCTTTGTTCACCCTCCGAAAAGGACAGTTCCCACACAAAATGGTGTTCTAAGCCAGATGTATAAATAAAATGAATTAGCAGAAACGCTTTCTTGACTCTGTCTTTTTGAATGGTAGAAATGTAGATCTCTCTGTAGCTATTGCTGTTTGCTGTAAAAACTTTTCAGAAGTCTGTCAACATGTCAATGAATGGTGGTAAAATTACCCCACCAGTTAATTGCTGTCAAATCCCCCACATAATTATGGTCGTCCTGTGCCTGCTCCCCCCCCCACACACACACACTTAACATTGATAGGCACATAGATTGAACCTTCAAATCTACTGGAAGTGATTTTTCCTTTCAAGTTTACTTGCTTACTGTTGAAATAATGAGAAACTTCTAATAATGGAAGTATTTGTTGTTCCTTTTGGATTTGTTGTTCTTTATCTCTTGAAATGACAGAGATTTTTCTTCCAGGATAACTCAATTAGAAGTTCATTAAACTATTGCTTGTGGACATTTGATGAATCGTGTTGTGGGGTTTTAACCCTATCTGGCCCAGGCTGGGCTGAAAGTGTCCCTGGCCCATATCTCCAATACGATTGAACATATTGGAATGAAACTTGGTGGACTAGCAGAGAATCACAAGCTAACTAATTTAATGTAGTTTAATTAACGTGTGATATCATCATTACATCAATGATATCATAACTGCCAAAGTTTCGGGATTTAAAAAATCTTGCTGATCAGAAACAGAAAAATTTATAAACGTTTTTGACCTCGAAAACAACAAATAAATGCTCTAGATCTAAACAAGCCTGGCTTTTGATAGACACGACAATACTTGTAAGAATTTCAGTTTGGCAATGCATGTTTTTTTAGAGAAGTTTCAAAATTCCAACCTCGCATTAGCTCATAAACTATAACAATAATTCATTCAAACTCCGTGAATTAAATGCCATTAATGTCGTTCAATCCTTTGCTGATTTGTTTCAAGCGTAAATTTACAAGGAAAGCCATCAAAGTCTGACACAGCACAAAAAACATGGCTGCCATCTTGGATTTTCAGAAAGGCATTGCGCAATACCTATGACGTCACAAATTACGTGCAAAATAACTTGGTTTCCAAAAAATATCCCAAGATTGACTTCAAGATTAAGAATTACTAACTGTTTGCAATATTTCGTTAGTATTTGAAGAAAAAGACTAAAAAAAGCAAAATTTCACCAAACAGCGTCAAAAACTATTGCCATGGCAACCAACGATAACATTGACAAAAAAAATTCCATAACCTTGTTCTCCAATAAATTTGGAGAAAAGTCACCAGATTTGATGGCTTTTCCGTGAATATCAAGAAAGTTCTCGATGGTTGAAATCAGCGCGGGCACTTTCCGCCCCCCCCCTCCAGGCCGGATAGGGTTAAGAGATATTAGAGCCTTGAAGTAGACTCCCTTCTCCAAAATTCTTGAAAAATTAAAGATTTTCTTGAGTGTAAATGCATGCTAACCAAATGTATATGTTAAACTCCTTCACCCAGTTGTTTGGAAGTGGGTTGAAATTAACTCTGGAATAATGTCGTTGGTTACGCAATTTGGAGGACTGAAGGGTTCAGTTATTTGGACTGGGAACAAATGATTTGCCGGATTTGGACTGGAAAATAGGGTTTGTTGCACTGGGACTGGAAAATTGAGCTAGTCCAGTATCAAATGAAACTGCTAAAAATATAATGCAGCACTTTCTGTATTGCACTGAATCTATAAATGAGGCCGCCTTTTTAACCCAGTGAGAAAGTCACTTTCTAGTTACGATGCTCTGCGCGTGCGTGCATTGAAGCAAATTGACTCGGTTCTACAGCACCGTTGGTGTGTTAAGGGCTTACTGTGTGCAGGTGAGATGATGTTCGAGACCCTCGAGAAAACCAAACTTTTAAATTACTTATTTTCTCGTTAGGTACATACAGCATTGATTCATCTCCAAAAGCTCGCTATTTCCTTCCAAGTTTACGTTCGCATATAAAAGTTAAAATGGAAACTCTAGCGAAATACCGACATTTTCTTTCTTGCTGTGACGTCTCCAGGGACTGCGGAGCTGAGGGGGATGGCACGTGCCCCCAATATTTTTAAAATTATAAAGAGTGGACAGGGACGTTAAGCCGTTGGTCTAGTCTCTCGACGTTCTATCGGAGGACTTAAAAGAACCCACACACTTGTC
>JAOBYH010176976.1:0-10461 GCA_025403525.1 Umimayanthus kanabou
TCTCAAAGTGTACAATAACGCAGGATATTTGTACTCGTCTATTGGGGTTATTGTACACTTCTGTGTACCAATCGTATTATAAAGTACCTTATTGCACTAGTCGGTTTAGTAGCTTTTTATGTTATCTTCTGAGGTAGTCTCAGAAGTACTTTGCTAGCTACTGGATATCTCTAGCTTATAAAATATGGAGATTTTCCTTCAAGAGGTGACCAGTGGATGGCATTAACTCCCCTAAAGTCAGATCCTTGTAGATAGTTGCTCTTATTTGTCATGCTATATATGTGACAAATAAGAGCAACTATCTACAAGGAGATGCGAATGGTGATATCAAGGAAAATGGGTAGAAAATTTTGAATGTAATTGTGAGTGACTTAGTAATATTTTGAGTTCTGGGGACGAGGTCACAGAGTATATTTGTGTCACCACCTCTCTTTTGTTTTCTCACATCCCGAGGTATTGGTTGCTTACAGAGTGACACATAATTACAATGGTGGGCATTGCAGCATCATCGATTCTTTAGTTAATTTTCACTTGGATATTCCACTTTAGCTGCAGTTCACTAGAAATGTTTTTCAGAATGGAGGATTTTCGCTTATTTGCCAACATTTCAGGTTTCTTAACATTTTATGTGATGACCTGCGGTTTTGAACATTATGAGGAATTTTGCGTACTAGAAATTCAAGCTATCATTATTATTATTATTATTATTGTTATTTCTATTTTTAGTTGCTATCGTTGTTGTTGTTGTTGTTGTTGTTAAATTGTTGCTTTTATACTTTGCAAAATGACTGATTTGAAAACATATTGAAACATTGACATTGTGACGCCCGCTCAGTTTTCGGTTAAAGTGACTGGAAAACCTGGATGGTTCTAACGAAAAAGCATGATTATGAGGTCCGACTCGGAAGGAGTCTCTTCTCACAGTCTATCTGAACCACCCATGAAGTGTTTCATTACATTTTAATATGACAGTTATTAATAGTGACAACGACTCGTTTGAGCCTTATAATCAGATGTTCCCTTCGTCCCTCTAAACATTTCTCCGATGAGATTTCTTTGGAGTCGGAATAGGTTGTCTAATTTTCATTTTACCACCTCACAGTGAACCAATAAATTGTCATTCCAAAATGTCATTCCAACTATGCAAATCCACAACAGCAACCGAAAAAACGAATATCCCCCGGGTTTCATCTCTACATCTGTTTCACTGTTTTGGCACAGTTTAACTACAGTCAAACTAAGGTTTGGATGGTATCATTAAGCCATTTAAATGGTATACTTTTACAGAATGAACTTTAAAACCTACCTATTTTTCTCGACCAAAATTGATGTAAAGTTTCGAATTGCGTGGCTGAACTGTGAAAACCCAGCAATGAGAGTCACCATCAAGTTTACCACATGTTGTTTAAACACCGCCTTAATATTGAATGTGGGAGGTCTTTCGGCTTTTTTTTTTTTTTGCAGATTTATAACTCTTTTATTTTGACTGTTGAAACTAATTATCGCCGAGGGATGCTAGGACTTAAAAGCAATCAATAAATGTAATAACATAAAGGCATCCCAAGCTCCAAAGCACTTTACTACTACAAACAAAATGACCACGGCTTGCAAGTTGAGTTTGAATGCGGTGAAGTTGTAGCAAACGCTTCCGATCGGACATTTGTTATGCAGTTTATTCACACTTTATACGTGCGCCTGCAATCCAAGGGCATTTGTGGGGTATTTTTTAGACTTCACCAGTCTCTTCAGTCAACCTGTTTGCAAAGTTTCCTCACATCAAATAGCGTGGGTGGAACCATTATAAGGAGTAGTTTAAATGTATTCTAAACAAGATTCATGTGTTCAAAATACTTTTTTAATCTTTAAGCAACATTGTTTCAAAAAATGGGAACGAAGATCTAACTGTCTTGTTCGTGCTGTTCCTTTAGCAAAAAATCGAAATGCTTGGTTGATGTACCATCATGTGTCCGTCGGCTTTTATTGACTACACCACAAGCTTCTATATTATTTTTCATAATGTTTACGACCTACGCTTTTATATTTTGACTAATGGACTAAAGTAACCAGCGACAAGGTAGTTCTGATCTTCTGTCGTTCTGATGCTCTAGCTAACACTTCGTACGTGACGGGATAAAAAATATGCCCGAGAGCAATTTACACTATTTTAAAATGCGTGACAAATCAAGATGTACGAAGGATCCAAGTACCACTCCCAAACTATATCACTTATTTCAATATTTGGCTCGTCGGAAAATAGCCTATTGACACTAACGGGGTGTATTACCAACACTTTCATTTCTAGATTTCACAAGAATAAAGTTCACACACCTTCACTTCAAAGTTAATGTCGCCCCTTTTTTGCTTTTATATACTTCATCAAAGAACACAAGAATAAGCACCTGATGATCGCTGGGTCGAAAACGTTTGTAATTTAACATTTTATGAATATTTTTCCCTAACCGTATCACTTGCCGTAATGATACACAAAACTAAGTACATTCACAACTTTCTTCACGCAACACATCTGCTATTTTTTCTCTTGTTACGCTGTAGATTCTTTTTCATGAGTTATGTATAAAATATCTGTACAATAGTCCTACATTTTCGAAACCAATGAAGCCAGACCGAGTTGGGCTGTCGAAAACTTCTCAGAGTCAAAAGTGTTAGCATTGATAAGGAATAATTTTCCTTTATGCATGATCAGAATCGCCCTTGGCATCCATTTGCGAATCAGTTTTGTTTCTGCTCTTAGAATCAAACTTTCAGTCTCTCAAGTTGATTTCCAAACTAGACCACACACGCACACTACCTTCCCAGTGTCTTAAGTACTTCAAATATAATGGAGAGCAATCTTCAACTTAAATGAGGACGAGCTTGTTTATTGTTATTGTGGAAAATTAATAAAACGACCAAGCGCTAATGACTAAAAGGGCAACCTCTTATCACATAAACACAATCAAGCTCTTCTAGAAAGCAATAATTTCCGGAGCTGCGCACTAGCGGCTACTTACTCTTTATATTGAATGTTCGAGACTGACAATAAACTGGAAACATCACGGGCCACATTTCAAGTGATGTTTTACGTCTACATTCCCGAGATTAATCGTGTGTGGGGAGTAAAGCGTATATTTACAATTTTCACCAACCTTCGTCCACAAATCATATTGAAATGTCTTTGGAGATACTACTTAAACACGCTCTTAAAACACGTGCCAACACTGTTCCAAAACACCATCGATGTTAGTTCTTTATTGTCTTAAGAAACGATCCATACAAAAATGAACAAAAACGCATAACAATAAGGGGTAGATTGCAAATTTTGACCAATTAGCTGGAGTTCTTGCGGCAACGGTTGTTCAAGAGTGACAAGAGTTATCTATTTTCAGAAATATAACCATCATGTTGTCTGCTGCGTTTTGATTTTTCTGTAATTTCTCTCACGCCCCGGAAGATTTGGCGTCCAGAGGCTAAAATATTTGCTCTATTTACAAAAAATATAAAGCTAATGTTTATGGCAAGCCAATTGTAGCAATATTCAATACAATAAATTCATTCAGTGCAATCCTTAAATTCATTTAATTCAATACATGTATATGAATTCAATTCAATGCTTACACGTTCATTCAATCCAATACTCACATTCTTTCTATCCAATACTCATACTGTTTTAATCCAATACTCGCACATTTTCTATTCAATCCAATTCCAAAATTCATTCAATCTTCCTGAGGCGAGCGCGGCGAAAGCCTCATTTTCAATAAAGCTCATGTCTTGATCATTCGCCAGTTTGATTGTTTGTTGTGGCAAGATGGAGAAAGCAGATGCACTGAAAAAGTTCGATTAATTCCTTTTCCTTGCCGGCATGTGAACAATACCAATCTATCAAGGCCTTCAAAACAAACTCCTCTCCTTCAATCACAAGGTCTTCACTGTCAATAATCTCCCTGACTTGTGAGGAGTTCAAGTTGCGAAACTGGTCAGTCTCTCTCAACTCTTCCAGGTTGGAAGTTGGTGTAAAATCAGTCACAGTGATTCACTCTTCAGATCATTACAGCTGTGTACATCAGCCAGTTTGAACACAGCTAAACAGCTCTGTGGAGTCAGGTTTGAACCAATGTAAAACGATGCAATTTATTTGTGTTTTCATACCAGAAGAAGTACTGAAGAGTGCAGGAAGCTTTTAGTGATACAGCCGAATATCATCTCCTTGTGTTGAGGAACTCAGCGAGATATGGATACACTGGTATTACCCAGATTTCGGGTATTGTGTAGAATATCCCAAAAAAGTGTCTTGGGAGGCGTATTCTACACAATATCCCAGATTTTATGCCAAAGAGCCATACCTGTTCAAATACACTGGATTTACCAAGGGATAGTCGTCTTATTGCTCTTCTATCTGAAGATGAGCTGTTCAGATTTTTATGACTATGGCTATGCTTTGAAGAATACACACTTTGAGCTGCAGAAGTTGAAACTTGATGAGAAAAAAAACAGTTTTGATATTTTTTTCTCTGGTTGACATTCTTATATCCACAAAAGTGTGACATGTGGATGGACTTGTTGGATAAAATATAATTTAGTTCTACATATCCAAGATTTTGACTGTTGATATTTGATTGGTGGTTGATATTATGGACCCATGTTGTAATTGAAGTGCATGTATGTTACTTAAATATTTGTTGAAGAAAGCAGCTCTTATTAAAATTTTGTCGCAAAGAAAGCTGAAGCTCTAGATTTGTTATTAGGTTTGGATGTTGATCAGCTGGCTTGTTTAGCAGAATTGCAAGTTATCTGTTGTGTTGATATACATGAAGTGGAAGTTTAATCATAGAATACTCTATTATAAAAATGCCTTATTGGGGTTTATAATTCAACAGTATAGTTTTCATGGTAAAATGGTGTAATGTCATGTCAAGAATGGTTCATCAGCTCGCTGAGATCATGTCACAAGGAGGTGAACTTTGCTGTTTGGCTATTTTGTAAAATAACTTTTTTGTTTCTTTTTTTGAGTTTAGTTGTCTTGAAAATCACCTCTCTTCAGGGAGTCTGTTACTTTCTGCTATTTTCCCTTTTAAAAACTGTCAATTTCCAGCAATTTATACTTCAGGTACCTGCTAGCTCAAAACTGCCATTACCCAAGGTCACGTTGAACTGATCAAACATTTGGGAATTTCAGTTTCCTTCTGCTCTGCTTTATGGAGAAGGTAGAATGGGAAGCTCTGGTCAGTGGACAGACTTGCTTGCAGGTAAAGGGGAAAATATTGGGAAGGAGGAGAATATTGGGGTATTTTTTCAGCATGGACAGAACAGAAGGCATACATTAAGCCTTAATGTACAGGGGGTTAAACTTGACCCCCCTAAGGTTTTTCCCACCTTAGCTTTGAGTACTGGTCATAACATTTTCAGTAGCTGTAGCAAAATTAATAACACACATTTTTATACTAATTAAATGAAACTATCACTCATAATTTATGCCTAATTAATTTTGCAAATTAGAGAAATTTCCAACAGCAATTTTTTCCTTAGAAATATCTTTTAATGGCTATAAGTTAATTTGAATTGTGTTTTTTCCAACTATTTTTTTGGCAGAATTTTTGAAAATTTCCTAAAATAAAAAAAACAAAAATCTGACATGGCAGCAGTTACTTATGCTCCCAAGGTTTTTGCTATGGAAGTTAGTTACCTTATGAGACTGCTAATTGTGTGTCAAAGGACAAGTCCTAATCTTTAACCTAACTCTCGTCTGGAAATTTATCGGGGTTTAAGGCCCCAAATGACCCCTCCCCCCTTGGGCTAACTTGTTACACAAAATAACTTGGTCGTCGTAGAGTTAACATTTGCAGTTAGGCATTGCCAAATAAATAATACTGATTTACCCCCACCCTTTCCCCCTTCAGTTTTCTTCCACTTCCCCCCTCCCCCACTAATGAGTCTGACTAGGCCAACTCATTTGGTACATTTGATGTTGAGAGTTCAAAATTTCAGAAAGTAGGTTTTAAAATAATATTCTTGATCAAGTCTTAGATCTCTATATCTCCTTGGCTTGTTTCCGATTGAAAGATAAACTACCGGTAGTGTCATTAAAATCGTTGTGAGAGAAATCGCTTTCTTTTTCACAGTTTTGAGTACGTTTTTTTCGGTAATTTTGATATAACTGGACTGTGATATATCACCATGTCCACATGAATTAATCATTTCAAAAAGTGTAGTTAGAAAACTAGACTTTCTCGTTTGTGTTTAATGTTGTTTTGAAATTAGGAGTGCTTTGCTGTCTTTATAAAATAGAGTGCTCTTCAAATGACAGAAAAAAAAGGAACTACAAATGACAATAACATGTCTTGCATCTCTGATTGGCTGAGAGTCAAAAGAACGTGTACAATGTTGTCTTTGGAAAACAACAATACCCCATACCTCAAGGCAGTGTTTTCTGGGTCGAGCCTGGCCAAGCTTTCAGGCACCCTCCTCTTCTGCACTCTTATAATTATACCCAGTGATTTCAGATAGCCTGCCAAGTAGGTTCGTCCAATTGACAGACCTTGGCGACTCAAGTAATCTTTCATTATTTAATCCAGCTGATATCTATCCAATAGTGTACTAAACTGGCTCATTCCAGACAATCCGTATGTTTGAACTCGATGATAAATCGTCCTTCGAGATATACCAAATAAACGGGCACTTTTCCTCATGAAAACCCAATTCCACGGAGATCTTGCGTTTCAACACTTGAGTTGTGTAGAATGGTGGTCTGCCAGGAGATCCAGTCATCGCCATTCACAGATGGACGACGGTCTCGCAAACAAGGTTATGACATGTTCCTGCAAAGCGACTAATATGTGTGAAAAGGATCTTGAAAGAGACTGCCATTCGAGCCGATCTTCGTCAGTTATGTCAACAAAAACTCGGAAAGATCTTTCTCGATGTCACTGTATTGCATCAGTGTTGCTCTCGGTTTCCATATCTTACAAAGATTCGCCTCGAAATTGGGGCAGCAGCTTGCACCAAAAGATCTTTTTGTCACATTTATTAATTTTTTCCCGCAACCAAGATGGCAGCAGGATCAGAGGGCTTTACTGAAAGCGAGGCGTTGGCCGCGCTCGCTCCAGGAAGATTGAATGAATTTTGGAATTGGATTGAATAGAAAATATGTGAGTATTGGATTAAAACAGTATCAATATTGGATAGAAAGAATGTGAGTATTGAACTGAATGAACGTGTAAGCATTGAATTGAATTCCTATACATGTATTGAATTGAATGAATTTAAGGATTGGATTGAATGAATAATAGGATTGGTTTGAATTGAATTGAATTCATATATGTGTATTGAATTGAATGATTATAAGGATTACATAGAATGAAAATAAGAATTGGATTGAATGAATTTACTGTATTGAATATTGCTACAATTGGCTTGCCATAGTTGTCCACTAGATGGCTAGCTGTAAACTTTCTGAACAAGCACTCCAAACAGTCCAGTTCTAACAAACGGGGTACCCACGCAACTGTCAAAGAAACGTTCAACTCGTTTATCGAAGTGACAACACCTTGAGTGTACAAAACGTGCGATGTCTGTGTCACGAACTTTGAACATTTGTAGTGCGTGCGTTAATTACGCGCGCGCTAATTAATTGTACTTATGACGTATATAATTATTCGGCGAGGGAGCGAACGAGGATTGGGACAAAAAGCCTTGTAATCTGATCAATCTTGGAAAACACGTGTAATAAATTTGACCAGCTATTAAGAACCTTGTGACATTTGGGGGCCCGTCCGGGAACTGGTCAAATGGAGTCGCTTGTGAAACTCGGGAAGGAGTTAAGATTTGACGGAAAGGAGTTATTGCAGTTCATCAAAGAACAACAAGATAGAGAAAAGAAAGAAGGAGAGAGAAGCAAAAAAGTTAGAATTGGAAATTGATGAAAGGGAAAAGGAACGCGTACGGGCGGAGAGAGAGGCCCAAAGACAGCATGACCTGCAGATTCGAGAGATAGAATTGCGCTCGGCTACTAACAGGTTAGGGGCAATGAAACTTATTCAAGCTAATGCAGTGGGGGTTGTAGTTAGGAAAGACGATTTAGATAGCTATTTGCAACGTTTTGAGAGATTTGCGAGAAGTAACAAGTGGAAGCAAGACGATTGGCCTGTTTTACTGAGTGCACTGCTGACTGGCAGGGCGTTGGATGTGTATTGTAGATTATCAATAACAGCCGCTACCGATTATGATCAATTGAAAGAAGCTTTGCTTAAGAGATATAATTTCACAGAAAACGGATTCAGATTACGATTCCGAAGAGGAAAACCAGAGGGGAACGCCCAGGACAATACATTACAAGGTTGCACCGTTACCTTAGTAGATGGATCGAATTGTCAAATACAGAAAGTACCTTCGAGAGTGTTTGTGAACTTATTTTGAGGGAACAGTTTATTGACTCGTGTTCAGAAGGTCTTGCTGTTTTCTTGCGAGAGAGGGCACCTGTGAGTCTCGCTGAACTCACAAAGATTGCGGAACAATATCCGCAGGCGCAAAACAAACAGTTTGTAACATCCATGAAAGGCAGTCATATAGAAAGAAAGGAAAAGCCGGAAAATATGCAGCAAGAGGCTAAAGATAAATTGCAATGTTTTAATTGTAAAAGTTTTGGTCACAAAGCAGCAGACTGCAATTTGAATGGGAGAGCAAGATTAAAATCCGATCGATTATGTTTCTTACGCAACCGCCCTGGGCATTTAGCCCGAGATTGTAAACGAGGGTCTCCACCTACTAAGAATACTCTGTCTCATAAGGCGGGTGCAGCGTATAGTGTAGGTAAACAGGATGAAGATATAGATGTAAAGTCTTGCATTGAGGATAATCAACTTTTATTGAAGAATGGAAAGAAACTCCCTACTATAGATGAGAAGATGCTGGATGTAGCGGGATAGTAAAGAAGAAAAGTTTTGTATGCAAAGACCAGTATACAGGAAAAAACCGCTACATACTTTTGATTGATAAAATCATCCCAGAAGTACCATTGGTAAAAATCAACATTGATATCCCGTATTTGAAAGGAGAAGTAGAGGCCCAATGTCTCCCTTATGCCATCTATGACTTAATCATTGGGAATGTAGAGGGGGCTAGGGATCCTGGGAACCCAAATCCTGAGTGGGTAAAGGCTGGAGCAGTGGCTACTAGATTTCAGACAAAGAAAGCCATGCAACCCATTAACCCTTCAAAGATTTTAAATAAAGGAACTGATACCGCAATCAAGAAACAAGACCTAGTGAAGCTTCAGCAGGCAGACAACTCTTTAAAGAAATTCGAAGGTATGACTGAAGTGAAGCGGAAAGGGGAACAAGAGGTTGCCTTTGAGAAGAAAAGACAAATACTTTATCATTTATATAACAACCACGCCGCTAATAAAAATAAAATGGTGCGACAAGTCCTTGTGCCAGAAGTCCTCTGTCAAAGAGCTATTGAACTTGCACACTGTTCTGTGATGAGTGGTCACTTAGGAATAAAAAAGACGCTAGAGAGGATCATGTACAATTTTTACTGGCCTAGGATCCATGGGGATGTTACCCGATTTTGTCGATCTTGTAACATTTGTCAAAAGACGATTTCTAAAGGGAAAGTTACGAGAGTGCCGTTAGAGAAGATGCCATTGGTAGATACACCTTTCAAATGGGTTGCCGTTGATTTAGTCGGACCTATTCATCCCCCTAGCGAAATGGGACATCGATATATTTTAACCCTGGTAGACTACGCTACAAGATATCCTGATGCCGCACCACTCAAGTCCATTAGTACAGAGGAAGTCGCGGAAGGTTTAGTAAGCATGTACAGTAGATTAGGAGTACCGGAGGAAATCCTAAGTGACTTAGGAACGCAGTTTATCTCAGAATGCATGAGGGAAGTATCTAGTCTGTTGAGTATAAAACAATTGACAACAACCCCTTATAATCCTATGTGTAACGGGCTGACAGAGAAATTTAATGGAACATTGAAGAGAAATCTGAAGAAAATGTGCTTTGAACAACCGCAACAACGGCATCGATATATAAATCCTCTTCTATTTGCTTATCGCGAAGCCCCGCAGGAATCGACAGGTTTTTCACCTTTCGAGCTGAAGTATTTTCGTAGCGTGCGTGGTCCCATGCGCATTCTAAAGGAACTGTGGACAACAGAACCAGAAGAATTGGACATAAAGACAAGTTACGAATATGTATTTGATCACTCAAACACTCAAACTTGCCCAAGAAGAACTGCGCCGGTCCCAAAAAAGATATCAGCAGTATTACGATAGGAAAGCAAAGGATAGGAAATTCTTGATTAAAGACAAAGTCCTTATCTTATTACCCACGGATAACAATAAACTGCTGGTGCAATGGAAAGGACCTTTTGAGGTAGAGAGGTAGAGAGAGAGAGAGAGAGAGAGAGAGAGAGAGAGAGAGAGAGAGAGAGAGAGAGAGAGAGAGAGAGAGA
>JAOBYH010177087.1:0-10460 GCA_025403525.1 Umimayanthus kanabou
CGTTTGTGTCGTGAGGCAAATGAGCCGTTTCACAAATTTATCCATGATGCTCAGCGAGCCGTCAAAATCTCGTGACGCACACCGCCTGACCGGAAATCATACATTCACTAACTCACTGTAAGATGTAAACTTAACAGCATTGTAAATGATAAATAAAAGAAATGAAAGAAGACAAACACGAGACAAGTTTATATGTAAAAGCATAACGAATTGCATTTGTAATACCTTCATCATGACGAATTACCTCCGGTCGGATGCATTCGTTCCATTTTTCATAAAATGTTTCACATCCGTTGCACATGCATCTGCAAGGCTTCTTGTCCTCCGAGTAAGCGTAGCCAGCCGCTATAGTTTTCGGGCACGAATTTCGTACATTTTCACAGAGTACTGGAGGGAGATTTATGAAATCGCGTTTATCCTCAAGGTGAACCTTTCTACCACGAGTAATAGTTATGTTGAAGGTGGTTGCCTTCAAAAAAGTATTTAAAACAAGAACAAACTTTAGCAACAACAACAAGATTCCACGCATGTTTCATCAGTATTATGAACACGTCATCGCCTCACTATCCACACAGCTCAAGAACTTCATAAAATGGCTAGAGGTCAGAGCTGGCTTTGGACGTGTTGAAACACAAATACATACAACAAAGGTAAATATTGTGCGCATCAGAAACAAATCAAGGCGTGACATGTGGTTTTCCTGTTCTTCTTTTATCGTGAATGTTCATGTCTCCTTCGTGCTTGATCGAAAGTTAGCGAGCATTAGAAACCGGAGAAGAATGAAGCAACACCACCAGATCGACAGATACTGCCAGTTGAGGTAGTAATTTACCAAATAAAGTTAAAGTTTTATACAAAACACAAAATATGTCTGTATGATTGATATCCGATAGAAGTACTGATAACGAAATACCTATGTCAACGTGTATTGGTTGTGGTATTTGTAGCATTCACAGTGCAAACTCTATGCTTGTATAACCAATTATCTACAATGACTCTCCTTGGAGCAAACTAAAACTGTAAACTATTTCCCAACGGCAATGCAAAACTATTCTAAAGCTTCAATGACAGCTGAAGATAAAATATTGTGCAAGAGCTTGTTAACCACCAAACGTTTTTGACGGTTTAAATTTCTTGCAAAAACTATTAGAAATAAAGTTTCCCGACACGTGTTTAGCATGCGAGGTATTTACCGAACCAGTAACACCATCTATTTTGCTGCAGTTGCAGCCAGCAACACATTTCGATCTCTTGTGGGACCCTTTATGCAAATTTGTCAAGTCAATGTTGACTCTTAGGCTGCATTGCTGAGGACTGACACAGTTTCCCTTGATAAAAGAAAGAGGGAAATGTTTTGCAACAGCACCAATGTGCAGAAAAGCCACGATCACGATCATGAAGTTTGACTTTATTGAAATTATTGCCTACAAAGTTTTATGATTAAAACAGATACAAATAATCTTAAAAATAGTACACCAATACAATATCCTCAATATTTGCCTGATACGATTTACTAAACATTCCTTAAAGACTGCCCTGCGGAAGTCATTCGGTGCATTCATTATATATAAGTTTCTTCAGAAATGTAGCATCCCATTACATCTTACATCACACGTAAATTTTATTAAGGAGCTATTATGAGTAGAGGGTGGGGGTCTTCTAGACCAATGTAATACCAACAACAACTAACAGAAACCAAACAAACATCAACGATCAAAACCGCAAAACCGTTTTGAATATTGTCCAAAATTGACGAAACCACAAGCTGCGGGGCTATGGTATAATTGCAAGGCCGCAATATCCGCAAACCTCAGTGCCTTTTCAAATAACTTCCGTTAGTTAATAATTATCAACTAAGAATCTCAAAACACTAAAATATTTTTGCAGTAGCTTTGTTCAAGTATTTTAATAACTTGTAAATTGACCGCACCACGAACGTTGGTTTCAAAACTAAAAGCTACATAACAGGGGCAAGTGAAGCTGCCCCATTGCGAATCGTACATTCTCATAGTTTTCTAAAACAAAGAATCAAAGTATTTATAGCGAACAAAACATGGGTAAATTTTGGAAGTATTTCAAGTTTAGAGTTTTGCTCTTTTTTGGGCCTCCCGTATTTGTCTACGGAGGTTTTCTCCCTAGGTTTGCTTTCTACTAATTAAAAGTTGAATTAATATTCCCGGGTTGACTGGCTTTCTGAAAAATACTGCAAAAACTAAATGGGTTTTAAGCACCGGATTAGATACTCATCCATTCGTTGACGAAGAAACGCATTGTAATAGTTCAAATATAATTAATATAATTGTATATATATTTAGATTATTTGCATTTTTGTGCATTTTGCTGCGTAATTCTAAGTAGCTTTTTTCTGTTAGCTCTATAATTTACATTTTCGTTTTTAGAATACAAGATTGTTTATATCGACTTTAATAAAGTGTTATGCTGCTGTTGCTGCTGCTGCTGTTGTTGTTGTTGTTGTTCTTCTTCTTCTTCTTCTTCTTCTTCTTCTTCTTCTCCTTCTTCTTCTTCTTCTTCTTCTCCTTCTTCTTCTACTTCTTCTTCTTCTTCTTCTTCTTCTTCTTCTTCTTCTTCATCTTCTTCTTCTTCTTCTTCTAAATGTTTGCTCGTTGTGCTACGCTCGACTGATATTAAAACTGACAGTCGTAAGACAGTTGGAACTCTAGCAAAGAAATTATATAAGTTCACGTATTGTAAAATTACATATAATGTCTAGTAACATATATGACAAGGCCCAAGAAGCCTCTGTCTACCCCTAAGAGACAGGTAAAACTGATCACCATACGGCTTTAAAGGGCGCTATGAACGCTGACTAAATTTTTCTACTGTTGTTTCACGAATATACTGCAATTTGTACACACTGGATACCATATCATCATTTTATAATAAAGGAATAAAACAGCGTCGCGCGTGTTTCTATCCAGTTTTAGAAAATGGGACTCAGCCAATCAGAGCGCGCGATTTATTGAATCTATTTTCTAAATACATGTTGTAAGCACCGTTATGTACTGCAGTAATTGTATACCGTATACTGATATCATGTAGCTGCTAACATACTGCGTGTATTTTGAATCAAAAAATTAGGATCCGTTATTTCTCTATGTCTATACTTTGTCACCGAAGAAAACTAGTCCTACTGTTCGAAATATTTGCATTGAACAAACAAACTTTGCTCTAATGCAAGCAGTGTATTTATTTTTGCTTTATGCCCAGTTTAAAGTTGTCGTTATTAGCGCCTAACGACCTCAGCAATGTTATAAAGTTGATTAAAAAGCTAAGTTGGCAACTTGCTAATAACAAAATACGTAAGCAAGAATTATGTTACAATCAAAATAACTTTTTTGGGATTCTTTTCTCTAAACTGAATATGATTTGGAACATTTGAATTAGTATTTCTTTGAGTTGGAATCTAAATTTGTTTGAAAAGAAGCTGGTTTGACTTTTTGCGTATTCTTTTAATCGTCTTGTATTAGTTTGTTGTTCCTAAAGTTAAAAAAATAAAAATCAATCGATACTCAAGTTTCATAGTTTTATTTTACAATACTGACTTTTACTCTTGAATTATTTTTCAATGTGTTTTCACAAGGAATAATTCAGCACTGAACTTTCAAGAAACTGACGGCTTTATGGTTGTACCATATCAGCTAAGGTCAGTTATTATAAAATAAATACAAATAATAAGAAACAATTCTGTAGTTTAACTCGCACTAGGCAGACGTTACACTTCGTATAGCTCCGGCGGACCTAGATATTGCGTCAATACAAACTACTATCTGAAAGTAAAACAACAATATTGCTTTGCTCATGCATATCAGCCCTCACTTGTTATTAATTCAAACTAGTTTCATCTTGCAAGGTACACTACTTTCAATAAACTATGAACAGACTGCAGTGATTTCTTGGTTTGGTTACACTCTTCAATTGCAGTTAGCTAAGCGCTTCTGAGTAGATCTTGTACAGGTTTCTTAGTCGAGCTTTTAAAATATGTAAACTATGACACGATTCTGTCCCAGCTGTTGTTTATCTGTATGGATAACCGGAAACTCAGCTCTCTAGATTTTGAGAAAGAATTTTTAATATTTTGTTTGCACTTCGTTGTTTTTGCCACAAGCATTTTACATGCTCATGGTTCCGAAATGTTTGGCGGCAGTTGAACACTGTTAGAGGTTTCTTTGATAAAGGTTCTTTTTCGTTTCGTTTCGCTGAGCCATCATGGATTGTTCTTATATATAGTTTGTTCACAAATTGAGGCAGTTTTCGGCCTCAGGGTTGTTTTCAATCTAAACTTTTAAATATCCGATAACGGTGTGTTTAACGAAGGTAGTTCAGTTTTTTTGTACCCAATATATCCCACCTGATCTCACCACAGAAGTGGTTTGTTTTACTTTTACACCTCAACTAAATGTAAACAGCAATCGCTATTTTTGACGATGTAACCTCTTTTGGAGAGTTGGCTATCTTTTATCAATAAGATTTAAATTAATATTCAACGTTTAAGTTTCTTTTCAGCGTGTTTTGGAATTGAACAGCGTGGTAAGTTGAATATTGACTATTCAAAACTATTACTTCATCAGGATTTTAAATAAACTAACTGTCAGTTTTTGGCGACCTCTAGTTTCGATTACGTCAGTAATATAGATCAATCCTGTACCAGTTACTTATACTGATTGAGTATCTGGATTTTAGAATCATCATGCAATATTTTCAGCAAAGGTATGGCAAAGTTTTGTGTCTTTAGTGAGAAACCCAGAAACTCGATGACATTGAGTCGCATCAGATCCTTTGTTAATTGTTTCGTTTAGGATTTAACGTTTTCCTTCAAACACTTTAGCTGATTTCTCTTGTTGAGTTCTTCGCAAACTTATAAATAAACTAAAAGTGCCAGTTGAGGAGCAATGTTTTTAATCCAATAATTTCACTGTTATCCAACTCCTACCCAGGCTTAGTTCTTGGATTATCTGAGCTGAAGGGTAGTGGAAGGAAGAATTTCCCATGCTGTTTCAGTTCAAATTAACCCTTAATTTTTACACATTATAAAACCATCAGTTTATTACATGATTGCTTTACAAAATCTTTCTTTTTATAAATGATAGCAAAACTACGAATCGTGTTTGAGATGATTATTTCATTATCCATCTACTGGTAAATAGTCAGTTCTAAAATTAAATAGAATTATTTAAAGCCTAAAGGGAAAAATTAAAATCTGCCTCACAAAACGTTTTCATCACAAGGCAGCCAATATTCTTATAGATAAAGAGTTCAGTGCCGAAGTTGCACTTGCAAATAACTTTTCACTCAAGTCGAAATAACCAGTCGATGCAATAAGTCATCTACAGTTTAAATAGAAAGAGGACAAGTCGCAAACGATAAACTGCAAACTATCGACGTGTTCGATTAGCTGAAGAGAAAATGTTCTTTTTCTACATGTTCATTTCTACATGTTGATTTTGAATACAAATTGTTCACTTCCTTCGCATCCCTTTTTTTCTAAACCTGTATGAGCCGAGTTGGTCAATTACCACAAGCCACAGACTAAATCAACTGACAGGGTCCAGCAGTATTCCAGTCTAAAACGTTAACAGTCAAATATAGTTCGTCGAGTCCTATATACTTCATCGGTCCCCATGCGGATTGTTAGCTGAAACACTCGAATTGTTTCAATTTTTCTAGCGTGGACATAAACGCCTGACATAATAGAAATCAAATGGTTTAGGTACAAAATAGATAAAAATGTTAGTCTACTGATATACGTAGAAATGAATCTATTATTAGTAATCTGTATGTAACTTAATATCAACTGTGAAATGCGAATAAAGTATTGTATTGTGTTGTATTGTATTGTATTGTATTTTATTGTATAACTCTCCGAAAGTAAGAGGCCTTGTATATCAATGCCACTTTCTTCAAATTTCTTTTTTGACATTGGATATATCTATTTTTGACAAAGCTGAGCTTGTCTACTAAAATGTGGTATCTTAGTGAACCTTGTATATTCTTAGTACAAGACTCTAGAAAAGCAAGAAGGCCATTTTATTCTTCATATGCCGATTGACCAAAATATGGAAATATTATCATCTCATGTAAAGTACGGGTTTCGCTTTGACCAAACGCATGTTATCTGTCAGGATTTAGAGCTTAGGAAGAATTGTGTGGTAAATTCTACTGTATTGATTTCTTTTCTCGATACACAAGATACCAAATTTTATATGAAAGGGTGGATGGGTGGAAACAGATGGGACCAAAGACCAGAGAACGGTGCTATAGTTAGGGAAGACACCCGAAATATTTAGACTACTTTTTGCTGACAACACATGTCATGTCCTGTCCACGTGTCCACTGATTCATGGTTTCGATGGTTACTAATTTTGTTTCTGCTGTTTTAGGAGATGTTCAAGACGATCTCGTATGTTTACTTGATGTTGACGATTTTCTGGAAGTGCATTGATTGTATGTGGTCCTCTCTGATGTTCGTTAGCCTTATATGGTGCTCCCTGGTGTTTATTGGCTTTATTTGGTGCTTTCTGGTGTTCATTGGCCATATGTGGAGATACTGCCGTTGCTCGGTTTTGCCTCTGGACGTTAACATAGGCATCTTGTGTATGATTAACATACAAATTGGCTCTACCCATTGGTGCTGCATGGTTGAAGATTTGGTGATTACGCTCATTCGTCTCATGAGTAGCAAATAAAACTTCTGTTGTAGCACTGCTTGCAATCACTGGTTGTTGTGACAAAACTGTGCCTTTAGCTGGAGAAATTGCATAAGGGTTTGAACCAACCTACGAGATAATGAGAAGCGTGTGCTTGTTATCATATGTCTGAAAATGTCATCGACAAAAGTAACAAATATACAAATAGCAAATGCTAGCATTTGTTTTAAAGGAACTAACTTCATCATTTGCTTTTGCATTTTTCTTCATATAGTAAAATGCTTTATCTTTTTCTTTATTTGTCTTCTTTTCTAAATTTTCTCCATCCTCCTTTACTTTCTTTTTTCTTTTATTTCCTTCCTTCCTTCCTTCTTCCTTCCTTCTTCTCTTCCTTCTTCCTTCCTTCCTTCCTTCTTCTCTTCCTTCCTTCCTTCCTTCCTTCCTTCCTTCCTTCTCTTCCTTCGTTCCTTCCTTCCTTCGTTCCTTCCTTCGTTCGTTCGTTCGTTCGTTCGTTCGTTCGTTCCTTCCATCCTTCCTTCCTTCCTTCCTTCCTTCTTCCTTCCTTCTTCTCTTCCTTCATCCTTTCTTTCTTTCTTTCTTTCTTTCTTTCTTTCTTTCTTTCTTTCTTTCTTTCTTTCTTTCTTTCTTTCTTTCTTCCTTCCTTCCTTCCTTCCTTCCTTCCTTCCTTCCTTCCTTCCTTCCTTCCTTCCTTCTTCCCTACCTTCCTAACAAAATTGTTTTCTTGAAAACAGACAAAAAGAGACAAAGAGAAAGTATGGTGTTTATTGAATTATCAAGCTTAGCTGCCTCATTCATGGCAAGACATAAACAATCTAACACACATAAAGCACTGCAAAGAAAGCTAAAAAAATGCGACGGTTAAAGCTGCTGGTTTTCAAGATTTCCTTTTTTATGCGGTCGCTCTGGCCAAAAGTTAACGTAGTTTTTAAAATAATAATATCTTGAGGAAAAGGGTTCCTGCAACAGTTTACATTCGTTACTAAACTAAAGAGAGTTTGCTTATCTCTGAAATAGACGACAGACTGGTCTTAGATGTCATCTTAGTGTTTGGACTGATACGCAATGATTGAATAAATCTTAGGTATTGCAATTTCTACGGGAGGTATTTTGGTGGTGATTATCCAGATTTTCTAACAAACACCAGGCTGACATCCAATCAAGGGGTTACCACAGTATCCCCCTTCTGGAGCGAAATTGGAGGGGGAGGGGGGGGGGCAACACAGTGTCTCACCTCGGAATTAAATACAAGTGTCTGATACTGGCTACTATTTCTTAGTTGCTGGTCAATACACTGGTAGTGACATTCATTGTCCAATCTGTTTGTTGTTCTGTTAATCTCCGGAAGCTGATATCCCTCCTTTCTATAATAAAACAAATTACCTTTGTCAAGAACTATCAATGTTAAATTGGTTATTCTAAATAACTGTTGACGCTACACCAATCCGTTGAGGACCGCCTTTGTATACTAAATCACCTTTTGCCAAGAGGTATCAGTGTTTTATTTATTTTGTTTAGATATTGCTGGGTTTAAGCTACACTAAAAGTACTCAATGCTGTATTGCAGCAGAGCTAAATATAAAAACTACAGAAAATTCTAAATGCTTTTTAAGAAATGTTACAACTTTGAAGTTTCACGCCTTTGGCGATCATCAGGTAACCCATTTTGTTTATAATGCTTTAACCATATTAAGGTACACAACAGAGCGTGGCTTCAAATTAAGTGTGCCCTTGTAAAATAAATTAATACGATAAACCTAAGTACGTTAGTTAACGTTTAATATAAAAAATAACTAACTAATCATGTATTAAAAAATATTGAGGACATGCACTGATATCCATTAATAGCAGCAAGATGGTGGACTAGTGAGATAGTTACAAGGCAAAGCATTTCGGACCGACAGTCCTCCAAGTGTTGTATGTGTCCGCAAAAAAGAGGTTGGAAAGACAATTAAATAATGTTCTACAGGGCAGACCTACAATTTGATACTGAACTGGAAGAATGAGTACTAATTCTAAATAACCGATTCATTGAGGACTGCCTGTGTATACCAATGACTTTTGTCGAGAACCATAATTGTTAATGTGGTGATCTATATAACCAGTACTACACCAATCCATTGAAGACTGCCTGTGTATATCAAATCACTTTTGTCAAGAACTATCAGTGTTAATGTTATGATTCTAAATAACCGGCACTACATCAATCCATTGAGGACTGCCTTTGTATAGCAAATTACTTTTGTTAAGAACTATCAGAACTTTCTCCACTGTAATTCATTTTTTAGTTTTAATTATGTGCAAGAATGGAACTTTTCAGATGGAGACAGCAAAATGCTGGCAGTAAGTTATGAGTATAAATCACAGATTTTTAGTTGAAAACTATATTATATATGCTTGTTATTTTGAGCTAGAGGATAAGAAAATTTCGTTTAATTTGCAAAATATACTTTGCACTGCTAGGTAGTGATTTAGTTCCATTTAGCTACTGTTTCTCGTGATATAGATGGATTAAGTTTGCTTAAATCAGTGTTTGGGATACATTAATAACATATAAACTTGTCGGATTGGTAACTTTTCATTTTGAAAGCAATTTTGAATAGCAAATATATTGGAAACATTAGTAGAAAGCCAATGAATCAATAAATCACTCAACGAATCAATCAGTCAATTCATCCATCAGTCAATCAATTCATCAAACCAACCAATCGCCCAATCATTTATTTAATCTATCAATTCAATAATATGTTTTAACATATAGAGGGCAACATTTTGATGTAAAAGTCAAAAACGAGCAAGTGGCTCTCCAGCTACAAGAGATTTACATTGAAAACCTAAATGCTTATCACAAACCCTTTACCTCACTTTTCTGTTCCTGCGAACAAAGAAAAGGAGCAGAACCAGAAAGCACAAACACGCCACACCTCCAAATGCCCAACCGGATATGACGTAGACCGTGCTACTGTCGTTTTTCTTTATTATTGATGTAGATCGCCTTGGTATCACAGTTGTGAAGGAAGTGTTTATTATCTAAGAAAATGAGAAATAGTTACTTTTTGCTGCTTTTTAATCATAATTATGTATTTATGTTTGTATCAACTGTAATATTATAATAACTGCTGAAAATCCGGTGAGGGAAAATATTCCATTTTCATTTATGTATTTGGTGCGTGTGTATTTGTATGTGTCAATATATTTGTATTTGTATGTATACGTGTATGTGTATGTGTATGCGTATGTGTATGCGTATGTGTATGTGTATGTGTATGTGTATGTGTTGTGTATGTGTATGTGTATGTGTATGTGTATGTGTATGTGTATGTGTATGTGTAAGCGTGAATGTGTATGGTATGTGTGAAGTAAGTGTTGGTTCACCTTAAGCAGTAACTACAACTCATAGCTTAAGAATAAGAATAAGAGAAAAGTCTATTTCTGTGGACAGGTGCAGGTTTAATCATGTGCGAATGTGCTTGGCTCTGAATACGTCTCTAGTTTCCAACAACAACAACAACAACAACAACAACACTTATTTATATTCAGTTCCTCACAGCAGAAAAAAATACAAAGGAAGGAGTTTTCAAATTAACCTTATCCGGCCCGGGCTTTTCGAGGGTGGCTGGACCGAGGAGGGGGGCAGAAAGTGCCCGCGGCCTTAACTCTAAAACTATTCATGGTATTGAAATGAAATTCGTAGGGTAGTAGAGAATCATAAACTAATTAATTTGGTGTAATTTAATTGGCAAATGACGTTATCATTACGTCATAATGACGTCATAA
>JAOBYH010177309.1:0-10460 GCA_025403525.1 Umimayanthus kanabou
AATGAGTCTCTGTTCTTTCCTTTTTCGAGTTTCATTGTTCCCTAGGTGTAAGTTAATTCCGCAAATTTCCATGTGTCCGTGTGAATGGCCTGGGAGATTGAAATGTCTAGCCACGGGTTTAGACAGGTCTGATCCTTTATTTTTCACATCAAGTAAATGTTCGCGAAAACGGTCACCTAATTTGTGGCCAGATTCTCCAATGTAGAGTTTGCTGCAGAGAGTACAAGTGATGCAATAAATGATATTGAGGTAATTTGCTCATGAATCTTTTCCATAAGAAAAAACAGTGCAACATATCCTGTTCATTTTAGTTTATTGCATAGCTAAAGCTTGCCTAGCATGTTTCTCAAACAGATTTTGATTTGCCATCAATAGTCTTGTGAGCAGTACAATTTTTCGCAGTAAATCACTTCAGGTAGAACAGATCCTTTAAAAACACACGGGGTCTCAAAATGGTAATTTGAAGTCACGTTTTTCCACATTTTGAATAAATATCCAGCTGCTAGTAGCTGAACATACCAAACAATGAAACGAAACCAGAAAATAACCAGGAAGAGCTATTTGCACACAAATAATAGAGCAAAAATTCCTATAATCTTCAATTTCATTGAAAAAGAGCATATGCAAGGACACGAATTTACCTGACAAACAATCACTTCGAAATCCTCTTTCTCATGTTTTCTTTTTCAATCCAGAGCAAAATCATCATAAAACAATCCTTCTCCTGCCATAATGTTTAGTTGGTTTTGAAGAAATCCTTAAGAATTACGAGCTAGACAGACAACTTCGAGAAAAAAGCCATGTTGCACAGCTCTCCCGGGACAGCTCTTTCCCAATGCATAATGGAAAATCCGTAACATTTTCGCGCGGGAAAGTCCCCCTCCATCCAATTTGTATTTTAGGTTTGCATCCTGCACTAGCAGCTGACTAGACGCATTTCACTTTAAGTGAAACTTCTAGAAATAGAGAATGCAGCCAGGAGAGACAAACGTGCTATTAAAACTGGTCCCCTCCCCGTGAAAGACAAACCGTTGGTTGCCAACAATACAATTCCAACGTTCATGTCATTTTCACAGTGCCAATAAACAGTTCTTCGAAATTGGCAAGGATTAAGCCATTTCAGCCCTTTATGATGAGCTCAGGCACCAGCAAATTGCCAAATATTGAAAAAAATGTGGCAATTCTTTGGCAAATTTGCCACCTTCTTAAGAGCATCCTGCCGTCCGGAATTGAAAGAGTGATGTGACAAGCAGCGTCACATGATCAGCTATCATAGCACATAATATATGTTTGTCATACCCGGTTCCCCAGGTTTTATCCATGGAGAAATGAGATAGCAAAGAGACAGCACCTCCCTCCCCCTAAATCGCGTTTTAAATTCTTTCTTAGTATATTTACTAGTGGATCATACACCCCTTAATTAAGTCTCTGTTACCCTACTGGAATCAGTAGATCAGCAGCCTTGTATCTCTTGTAGCTCATCTCGATACCCTATTCACACAAGGTCTCCGTGTTGTTGTGCATCAAGGATCATTTTAGTCTTAGCTGAAGGAACACGTGCTCTCATACCTTGTCTTCCTCTCGCCTTGGTTGTCCTTCATCAATTTGTTAGCAATAGCCAAGTACGAGCCAGCAATTGTAAACGACTCTTCTGCCTCTGTACACCTCTGCTCTGTCCTTCACTGTTCAGAGCTCCAACGCAGTCGTTCAACTTTACTATTCAACTTTATTCAACATAGCAAACACTTACATACAGAAAACAATTACTGGCCCGCAAACAGCTAAGCCAATCTAGACGGGCAGTAAAGATAAAAAGAAAAATAACTAATTTACATTGGAATTATTGAAACGTATATACACTGGGAGATAAAGGAAAGAAACTGCAGAAGTATAGAGAAAAGAATAAATAGATGAATTAAAATAACAAATAAGTTTCAGTTTTAACATTTGCTCATTTTATTGATTAAAGTAAGTTTGTCAACATAAGTATCCTCCTGTAGCAAAATACCTACAAGTTGCTGATGCAGTGTATCCTTGAATTTATGCTTGGGTACGGAACGAATGCTTTGGGGGATACTGTTCCATATCTTCACTCCAATTCTTGCAAATAAGTTTTTTAGATGTTCTCTCCTACAATATTTAACATTAAAATTACTTGATGTAGAAAATCTAGTTTTATAACGATGTAATCCTTCAGTTTAAGTGAATAGACTGATATGTTTGAAGGTGTAAGATTATTAAATACATCATGGGAAATTACACAAGTTGATTTAAAACACAGAGAACTTAACGGAAGAATATTGCAGGAGCTAAATAATGGGACAGCATGGGATCTAAAAGGTGCAAAATGAATTAGACGGAGGGCTTGTTTTTGCAACATCAGGATTTCTTCAAAGGATGAGTATTGGTGCACGCAAACCACATCTTAAAACACCCTATCCTTGCCAGATAGTCCAGTTTCGTATTCGCAGTTGCCGTCGATTACAGATCGATGCCATGCGGAGGAGGGCTCAGCTGTCATCATCTCGGGATCTCAAAATTATTCCCCTCCACTCGTTCCTCTCCAGCAGTTGGATTCTGATCTCCCCCGTACTACTTAGTCCCACATGATCACCCGGATCACTGCCCGGCCTCCACTCGCTAATCTCCAGCAGTTAGATCCTGATCTCCCCCGTGCTACTTAGTCCCATATGACCACCCGGATCACTGCCCGGCCTCCACTCGCTCTTCTCCAGCAGTATGATCCTGAGCTCCCCCGTGCTACTTAGTCCCACTTGACCCCCCGGATCACTGCCCGGCCTCCACTCGTTCCTCTCCAGCAGTAGGATCCTGAGCTCCCCCGTGCTACTTAGTCCCACATGACCACCCGGATCACTGCCCGGCCTCCATTCGCTCCTCTCCAGCAGTAGGATCCTGAGTTCCCTCGTGCTGCGTAGTCTCACATGACCCCAAGTTCACTTCGTAGCCTCCACCCGCTCCTCTCCAGCATAAGGATCCTGAGCTTCCCCGTGCTGCTTAGTCCCACTTGACCACCCGGATCACTGCCTGGTCTCCACTCGCTCCTCTCCAGCAGTAAGATCCAGTGCTTCCCGTGCTACTTAGTCCCACATTACCACCCGGATCACTGTCCGGTCTCCACCCGGGCCTGTCCAGTATTAGGATCCAGAGTTCCCTGTGCTGCTTAATTAGTCCCACATGAACACCCGGATCACCCCGGCCTCCACCCGGTCCTGTCCAGCAGTAGGATCCTGAGCTCCCCCGTGCTGCTTAGTCTCACATGACCACACGGATCACTTCCCGGTCTCCACTCGCTCCTCTCCAGCAGTAGGATCCAGTGCTCCCCGTCCTACTTAGTCCCAATGACCACCCGGATCACTGCCTGGTCTCCACTCGCTCCTCTCCAGCAGTAGGATCCTGAGTTCCCTCGTGCTGCGTAGTCTCACATGACCCCAAGTTCACTTCGTAGCCTCCACCCGCTCCTCTCCAGCATAAGGATCCTGAGCTTCCCCGTGCTGCTTAGTCCCACTTGACCACCCGGATCACTGCCTGGTCTCCACTCGCTCCTCTCCAGCAGTAAGATCCAGTGCTTCCCGTGCTACTTAGTCCCACATTACCACCCGGATCACTGTCCGGTCTCCACCCGGGCCTGTCCAGTATTAGGATCCAGAGTTCCCTGTGCTGCTTAATTAGTCCCACATGAACACCCGGATCACCCCGGCCTCCACCCGGTCCTGTCCAGCAGTAGGATCCTGAGCTCCCCCGTGCTGCTTAGTCTCACATGACCACACGGATCACTTCCCGGTCTCCACTCGCTCCTCTCCAGCAGTAGGATCCAGTGCTCCCCGTCCTACTTAGTCCCAATGACCACCCGGATCACTGCCCGGTCTCCACCCGCTTCTTTTCAGCATTAGGATCCTGAGCTCCCCTGTGCTGCTTAGTCCCACATGACCACCTGGATCAATCCCCGGCCTCCACCCGCTCCTCTTCAGCATTAGGATTTTGAGCTTCTCCGTGCTGCTTAGTCCCACATGACCACCCGGATCACTCCCCGTCTTCCACCCGCTTCTCTCCTGCATTAGGATCCCGAGCTTCACATGCTGCTTAGTTCCACATGACCAACTGGATCAATCCCCGGCCTCCACCCGTTCCTCTCCAGCAGTAGGATCCTGAGCTCCCCCGTGCTGTTTAGTCTCACATGACCTCAGGATCACTCCCCGGTCTCCACCCCCTCCTATCCAGCCTTAGGCAGTGGCGTAGCTACTTCTGGTCAAAAATGCATTTGCCTACACAAATTGTCAGGCAAAATAATGGGTTACAACGTTAACTGACCTCGGTCTCTTCAAACAATCTCGACTAGATGGCCCTCGCTTCTCTTTGATGATCTTACCTACACTTGAAAGTGGCCTTGGCTACGTCACAGTTAGGGTCCCGTGCAAAGTCTCCACATATGTCATCCTCCTTGTGCTCCGTCGACCTATACCGTGGGTCGGCTGATTACAATGACTACTCTCAGTGTACAGTATTTACCTCGAATTGGTGATGAACGTTCACAAATACCAGCGAGGAGTAAAGCCCGAACCTTCAACATCACGTAGAGTTGTATATTGCTGGTATTACAAATATTTAACACCAAGTCGAGACTTACACTGTATACATGAGTGTGCAGTCATCGTAATCAGCGGGAACTTGCTTATTAATGGATTAATACGCCAAACAGAAGGCAGGGTGTGGAGAGTTCAGTACTGAACCAAACTTGCAACAAGTTAGTACACGCATTAAATAGGCCATTAAAGCTACAACAAATGAAGACTGTTATATTTCAAGACCTTTATTACGTTTAACCCTTTACATACTCGCACGTTTGCAACCTTCACTCCAACTGCAATTCTCTCGAGTCATATGACATGACTTAATAATTGCTACATATTTATATAGCATTATATTGTTTTGGCATAGAAGAGCCATTTATTGGAATGTCAAATAAACCGTTATTATTATTATTATTATTATTGTTGTGAGCAACAGAGTTACTGAAAACGCGATGTAAGAATTTTCCTTAAATAATTCAAAAACATTCTAAAAAGTTTACAGTGCAACGCTTTTCAGTGTACAATTTACGTAAAATACAGTCTGCACAATTGTCGGTCGCTCAGGTACATTAAGGCATGGGTCCAATATGAAAAAATGTAACTAAATAGATAATTAAATAGAAACAATTCTTAAAATCAGAAATTGCGTATTTTTGGCCCATTTTAAAAGCTTGTAAAACTGTGGCTTAAGCTTGTACAAAAGCCCGCCAAATTATCGGCCGGGGTGTCGCATAGTGATTAAAAATAATGTTGTGACATCTCGTGGGTCTGGGCCAAGAATACAGTAAAAACCCGCGAGTAAGAACCTGCATTTCCCCTAGTTAGCCTAAACAGGTTCTTACATTAATGGTAATTAGCACAAATTTAGGCTATTTAGGTTCTTATTTTCTGAAGAAAAATTAACGTTGTAGATCACTTTTAGTGGTATTCAGCCTCTTCGATTTTCAACATTGGCATTTACATTGCAACAGGAGTGATAAGGTTCCTATGGTCTCCAAATAGAATCCAGAATGTTGACTTACCTTATTTCCCTAACTGTAAACATTTTTAATCGATTTTAGAAAATAAGAACCTGTTTTCAAATTTTAGGCTAAAGAGAATCTTATATAGAGGGAGTCTAACTGTCAAATTTTAGCCTATCAGGTTCTTAAAAATTAGGTTCTTACTCGCTGGTTTTTACTGTATGCGATTTCTGATTTTTTTCTATTTAATTCAACTTTTCACACTGGACCGAGTCTTGGTGTGATGTTCCCCATTACTATAAAGCCGATCCCGGTCTTCTTTCTTTTATCTTCACAACTATTACCAATATGTTCACTGAACCTGTCAATTTGAACACTAAGCACCTTTATACTGTCTAAGACTGAACAGTGTTATCCTTTCTTCACTAGCATTAATTACCTTTCGGCTCTCCAATAATTGTCCTATGTTCACTACAAATATAATTGGCAAACTTGTGGAGATTCCAACGAACTATCCACATCACGGCTTCTGTCCATTTCATAGACGTGATGATCGTTAGCTTTCATAATGAAATACATTGATTTGATACAGCTTAGATCATTCCACAACATGTTGCTGTGAAACGTTTCAGTCGCCGACCGTTCAGAAAATCCGTGAGTTTTATTGTATTCCAAAAGTATGTTACATACTTTCCAAGTGTGCCTCTGTTTGCGTAACAACCAAATTAAAGTAAGACTTGAGCTGTAAAAATTACACTTTTTAAAAAATATATTGAAGTTTTAATAGACATTTAAAAACACTTGATGGAATCGATGGACTAATGTTAGGTATAAATGTCCTCATTAAAGAAAGTTTTTAATAAACTTTGTTACAAATTGGACCCACAGGGGGGCTTTACGTTCAGGTAGCTGAAAAGTGTCATCTCTTACTTGGATTGAACGATTATACAATCGTTCTTGTTCAAAATCCAAGTCATTGCTCAATCTTGCATTCTCAGTTACGATAGCAGCCTGAGCCTCAAGGTCCCGATACACAGAACGGTGTCCAAAGTTGGGAGATCCTATCAAAGTTAGTGAAGGTGTTTTCCTTGATGGCAGATAGCACCACAGTCCTTTGGCATGAAACGTCCATTCTGGGCGGATATATTCAAACAATGACACTCGACCCTCCTGGCTTTGCCTACACACTTGATTGTAAAAGCTCTTGGCAATCAGAGTGTAAGCATGGGGAATTCCACCTACAGAAAAAGAATAAAGAACATCAGTTCATTTTGTTTTACAAGGAGACAGAGTTGGTGGTAGTTATTGTTGTGTCCTTGACTTCTCAGTTTTAAAATTTATTTTACAGATAAATACTTCACCTTCAATAAATAAGGTGTCTTTACTTTATATACTTCAGGAAACAAACCATGAAGTTGTTGAAAATAGATTTTAATGAACAAGGGTTGATGTGGTTTGTTTTTCGTCCATAAGGTTGGGTGTATAGCTAAGGTTTCGAGCGTTAGCCCTTGGCCAGAGCAGACAATGAAGTTCTTGGTTTATTCCGTCAAAAGGGTAGTTGAATAACAGACTGATTACAATGATGATTCTCCTCAGACTTGACAAAACATGACAAAAACTTTCCTAAAAAGATCAGAATGCCTGGTCAATAGCAACACCACTGATCAGGTCGACCGAAAGTGGTTCTTGTAACATGGTTTGTGGTTGGTATATCAGCACAAGATCTATATTTAATACAGTCGAACCTGTATGAAACAGTCACCCTCGGGGAATAAATTTGTGGCCACTTAATACAGGTGACCACTTTATAGAGGGACACCAAAGATAGACTATGGGTTGGGTCAAACATTGTTTCATTTGGCTTCAAAGGCAAACCACAATAGGTGCTAACTAGCTGACAAAACAGTTTCAAGACACGCTCAGTTGTTACCATAAACACAACAAACAGAAAAAAACTTGTCACTGGATAGAGTGCTCCTAATTCAACATACATACACAAGGCTGTCTCCAAATCACTGGGACCGGAGCTAAAGCCTAGTTTCCATATGATCGCTCACGATCGCCGGATCGCTGGAATCACTGAAGTGTAGGAACTAGGATCTCTCACGATTGCCGACGATTGCCCGATCGCTGAAAAGTGTTTCCATATAATCACTGACCATCACTGACAATCGACCGATCGCTGAAAAGTGTTTCCATATAATCGCTAACGATTGCTGGCAGTATTTTCAGTGATCCGGCAATCATGAGCGATCATATGGAAACTAGGCTTAACGCCACATATTGTTACATGATAATATTTTGAATATAAAAAGCTTTACTATCAACAATTGACTCAAGTTTCAAATTCAGGGACCTTGGTGAGCAAATGTGACAAATAACTCGAGATGGACATTTATGAACAGGTAAAATATAAGGGAAAATGGGACTCGGTACAGTTCAAGGGTGGCTGTGACTGCTTAATACAGGTGGGGGCTGTTTACTAGAGGGGATGTCACATGGGTAGTCTTTCGTAAGTTTTCAAATTGTAATATTTTAAGTCTATAGCACATTTGTATTTTGAATTCATGAGCTGTTCCCCCCAGTTTGACTGATTGGTTGATTGACTGGTTAATTGATTGATCGATGGCATTCAAAAGCTTGGTTAATTGAGATCAGAGATACTTTTGCTTCTCACTGTAAATATTATGTTTGTGTCCCTACCTGCTACACCTTTGGCACCATAAAAACCATTCACTGTTGGATGTGCCATTAGAATGTCAAACTGAGATTGGGATTGAAGGATAATGTCCATGAAGTCCTTCGTCAGGTTGAAATACCCTGATGCAAGTTTCCACTTGCATTCCTTTTGAGCTGATCTCAGCAACTCTGAAGTCACAATCTCATCCTGGCGGATCTTAAATGGGTACATCTGGATTAATGGCGCTATCCAGGTGTCTATGCACTGGGTGGGAGATGATTTGGTTCTCCTATCTTTACATTCGCTTTGAAATCTAACAACTTTTTTCCTTGCAGCTGCTTTGAATCGATTTCTACTGTACCGAATATCAGTGGGATGAAAGCGAAAGTTTTCATGTTTCACTGTTGAATCATCAGGCTGAAGTCGCTGTGAGAATTCCCTCACTGTTGATACAAGGCCATGGAAGTAATCTGCGACTTCAGGGGTGTCTGCTATTTGGATATATCGATCTTGTCGGTTTGTAAAGTAGTCATTACTCAGATTTGCTCTGGAAGAAGAAGAGGAAAACAACAGGTGAGACAATCATCACTTCTATTTGGTGCAAAATTGCGTTAAGCTGCTGTGATCATACATTTGGTATGGCACCAAAGATTTTGCAAGAGTTTAACTTGTGAGTTTAGAGGTTGAAAAATCTAAATTTTCATTTCAGAAGGTTGCATTTTACCCAAAAGGCATACACTTTTGCCATTGTTTGGGTTCATAAAATAGCTGGACCTAAATTCAGGTAAGTTTATTTTGTAACTCTGTGGATCCCTCAGAAAAATCACAGATTGAGCCCATATATTTCTTTAAGTCTTTCCTCTCTGGTTTTGGAAATTATTAGGATATGCAAAGAATATGCATACTTTTCAGAACCTGTCTTATACAGCTGCAAAACTCAGCTTTTTCTTCAATCACCATCCAAGTCCTACATGGTTACTGCCAGTGTTAAGTTGAAGCAACCACCAAAGAGTCTTTCTGAGGAATATTGCTTCCATATACAATTCATCCTCTGAATCTTGGTCATCACAGTCAGCAAGTTATACTTAAATTAATATTTTTCTAGAAGGGGAGAAAAAGTTTCATATTGTATATAACTTACAAAATATCCAAAAAAATTACAAAAATTTTAAAAATGTTTCAAATATTAATGCCATACAGTATGGAAGTTTGCTCTGTTGATCAACAAGGGATTTAAGCTTAATCCTTATCAAGGTTAACCTATAGCCTTTAGAATGCTAATTAAGTCTACAGGACATATCCGTTTATGTGGAAAAGCCAAGACCATTGGCTGTGTGCGAAAATGACACACGTCTCAGCAGCACTTATACTTGAATTTCAGGAATCACAGTGCCTGTAGACTAGTGTATATTACTGGAGCTTCTTATGTTGATCATCAATTTCCTTTGAAGTAAAACTTCTTACTCCTCAACATACAAAGTAATCTTACCCACTCATAATAAGAGTATCATCAGTTAGGTAAACCTTCAAATGAGTCAAGGCAACAGTCTCGTTAAATCTCTCTGGAAGTATGACCTTTTGCAACCCTCGCAGATCTGGTGTATGATAGAGGGACACCTTTACATTGTCTCCAAACTCTTTAATCAGAGGCAGGAGCATTGTTCTAGAATTCACTTTTCCTCGTGAGCCTCTTGTATACTCCAGTAGAACTTCAACATTGAGTGCATGTTCCAGGTTGTGTGACTTTCTCAGGGCTTCATGAACACAGCCTATCTGCAGGCACATTTTGAGCAAAAGGAAGAAAATAATCAAGGGAACCTACAAGTTTAAAGCTAGCTGATAGAAATCTGAGAGATGAGAGAACAAATTCTAAAAAATAACTTGTTCTTTTAAAAATTTATTTCTGTCAATGTTTTGACTTGAAATCCGAGACACAACTTTTAATAGTTAAAGTTATTTCAAGTCTTTTTGGTTTTTGGATGATTTTATAATCAAATATTATGTGACCCTCTGAAATCATACCACATCCTATATTATGCACCTATTAATGTTAAGCATCGGGGGGGGGGGGGGAGGATTCAGGCAAGCAGCGGGGATTTGACAGTGTCAACAGACACTTGGGGGTGGGTTTTGACACAAAAAACTAGTGATACAAGCATTAAAATATAGCAAATGTATGGCACTTTTATCTTTTTTGACACAACTTGTCATCAATTAAATGTCAAATCC
>JAOBYH010177420.1:0-10456 GCA_025403525.1 Umimayanthus kanabou
TTATCCGACTTGTCAAGTTGTTTTGACAGGTATTAATGGTTAATATAATACTCAGCAAGCTTCTAAGTTACAGATCACGTCCCGGTTTCACGCAAATGTCAATTGTAAAATTATCCGACTTGTCAAGTTGTTTTGACAGGTATTAATGGTCAATATATACTCAGCAAACTTCTAATTTACAGACCAACTGGGTTTGTTTAGCCTGCACAGCAGGCTCTCCAGTTTGCTTTCATGCTGTGCCGACCAGCTACGAGCGTGACTATATAGTAAAGGGGGAATATATGAACAAGGGAGATCAAAATGTACGCTGTTTCAGTCAATATTAAAACAATTACAGCAATGTCCGTGACATTTTTACACCAAAAAAAATTTTCCCTAAAAGAACATTGGATATACAGAGGCTTTCAACGACAAAGCCACTTTGTTTTCATGCTTTGTTCTGCCACTTGGCCGATTTTGTCGAATCTTTCTGCCATTTAACAGCTAATTTCTAGTTTAAACAGCAATTTCAGTCGAAATTCTTGCTGCCAGGCAGCCAATTATTGAAAACAAGATATTCATTCACACAAAGGCAGTGCGCTCGGCCAAAATGATACTGCCTCGGCAAGTATATTCTCCTGGCCGTACTGGCCTGCCGAGTCAGTGCGTTACTTACAATATCATGCTGTTACGGAGCATAAAATGATGATCGATGTTAGGTTGTATTGTTTGTTTGATAAGATAACGGTAGTCATGTTATCATAAGTTAAACAGTGTTCAATAGAGTGCTGTTACCCTGCATGACTTGTTTTAAGTTGTTTTTTACATCAATTTCTGGCACGTGTAAAGCCCATAAGTTGTTTAAAAACTACACGTAGACAGTCAAAAAATATCATTGCATTTACATAGGGTAACATCAAGATACCTAAATCAAAATGAGTCAAAGATCATTCACAGTATTTTTTGGCAGTTGTAGCGTGTCTATGTACAACAGATTATGTATTCGGAAAACATTTCATTTCTCATGAATCGTGAAGCGCGAAAATTAAAATCCGTGAAATGTTCGTCTCATTTTCGGAAAATCGTGATTCATGCCAAGACCCCCCTTACCCCCCTGATACTAGCATTGTTTTATGGAAAGTTCATCTGAAGTTTCGAACAAAGTTCATCTGAAGTTTCGAACGAAACTTCAACGAAACTTCGAACGAAATATCACTTCAATCAAATTCTTAGAATATTCTAATTCATGAATGGCGAAATTTCTACAGAAAAGCCAAAGTTTCCAATGAAACTTCAATTAATTTCCACCGAACATGCGTCACAAAACAAAAGCCAGAAATTCGGGGATTTTTTTGCTGTTTCATTTGACCACTACTGCATGTAAATATCAACTAAAGTAAGTATTCCAGTTTGCTTAAATCCTTGTGTTTCTCACAATAAGCTGTTCTGTGTTCAGGTAGAAATTTCTGCTTTTATTATAACACTGAGACATGGTCTTGGCTTTGGCATTGGCCCTTTAGTCAATCACTACAAACTAAAGTCTAAACAAAACAAAAATTAGGATATTTTTCAGTTACCAGTAGCCTACATGTAGTTTTCCAGCTAGCTGGGGTTTTGTTGTTTTTGTTTAATAGCAGTGAGTTTAAATGATTGATCAAGCATGGACCGGGTTTATTTTTAAACATTCTATTAACATGCGTGACACTAAAGTTGACACATTCGGATCACGAAAGCATTTGCACAACTTACACCATACTGTAGCCTCACTATCATTGTTTCATTGGAATGAGTTCAATGCTTGAGGATACAAAAGATCGTTGTCGAAGTTTCGTTAGCCACGAAACCTATTAATGGCTGCAGGGCAATGAAGAATTTGCTCAAGTGGCGGAGTCAAAGGTGGTGTATCAAGGCTGGAGAGCTTGGGTTCCAGTGAACGAAATCTTGATCCTTCACCGTGTCGCGAAATCAAGTTTCGAAGATTTTGTGAATTGCAGTTGGAAAATCATAGTTTATCAAAGCCATCCTTTGTTCTTTTGTGCTTAATCTTTCCAGGTTCTTAGAACAGTGCCTGTTCTGTGTTGTGCTAGAATTATTTTATGCCAATACAATCGGAAAACATCAGGAATGAGTCCAATTCACTGTCTGTTTGGATATTTCGCCATGGTGGACTTCGGCGAGCCGAGGAAGCGGTCTGCCCAAAGAACCCTCCTCGCAATTGAACGATCAGTTGAGAAATTCTTTTGGAGGAAAGGAAACAAAACAATGTACACTAAAAAACGTCTATATTACTTGGAAGATGATGAAAGCCGCGGGATTGTTTGCAAGTGACTGGAACTCACTCGGCGTTGAATTCAGTTGTTCTTGTTATCCTTGAAAATCAAATGGCGACAAAGATGAGTACAAATTGAGTAAGACTTTTCTGTGTTCTCTTTGTTTTCAGTCTTTTTTCGAAGATTTTTAAAATCTAACTGATTTTGTGTTGTGCGTTTCTTCAAACTTGCATAACGTTGTCATTTCGAGCTCAAGGAGTTCGCAGATTCAAGCAAAGAAAAGTTGTTTGTGGACAGATCGAAATAAGGATTGCAAAGCAAGTTAACGCTTACAATAACTCTAGTCTGTTTACTGTTGAGCCCAATATAGAGTCTGTGAAAATATTACTCCTTTGCCTTAAGAACAAACCAATAACATTTCAAGCGCTCAAACCAAATGATTGTAGTATTTAAAACGTATTTTGTATATAACCAGCACTTAAATAATACATGTACTAGCGGTTTTTATCAAAAGGGGAGTGCTGCGAGCAGCTTGAAGATTTGGCCTGTAGTGATGACTGAGGGTATTATTATTTTCTCTGCTAGGAGAGTTCTCTGAAGGCAAAGCTAAAACAAAAGACTTAACTGAGAAATTAAACATTGGACTGAACTCCCCTATAATTCGCTCTAAGGTAGTGTAAGGGTGGAAAGAAGATAATTTTGTAATCATCATTTTTCAAGTTTGAAATGTCAATGATTTTAATTAACAATCAGATAATTTCTTTTATCATCCCAGGACACCGGAAGTGCTATGTGTATATATCTCCTTGCCTCGCTGGGCATAATTTTTGCATGCCCTGTTGAGCATTTGATTTGCCTCGTTGCATGGCCTTTTGTTTTGCCTCGTTGGGCATTACTTTAGTTTGCCTCGTTGGACATTTCTTTAGTTTGCCTCATTGGGTGTTCGTTTTGCCTCATTGCCAGCTCCACCATTTTGGTAGATCGCAATTTGACACCACTATGGCGACGTTCGAGTTTGTGCTTCACTTGAACGTGAAATTCGTGAACTGTTTGATTCAAAGTAAACTTCGATAAAACGATAAAATGATAAACGAGTGCAGCTAATCGTCATCATTGCAGCTTATGATGCTGAATTATGAGACGCAGCTCACGAGGTCGAACCGAAAGCACACACAGGCGCCTCTGGCAGCCGCTATACGGTCCATGTCTGACTTCGGAGCACAGCTTACAGCGAGTTGGAATGAGCTGTATGTAGGTGACAGTCCACAACACCGGCATTAGCCTACATCCAACGGAACATTATCGAGTAGATAGTTAAGCGATATCGTTTCCGAATCTGGAACTTGATTGTCCAAAGCATTCAAGTACATTCTGTCTTCTTCTTCTTCATGGATTCTTTCAATTGTTGTGAGCGCCACATGCATTGCACAACAAGCAATTTTTCCGCAGGACATAAGCACTTGGGGCTCAAAATCATCTCCACATCGTGACACTCAAATCTCGGCTAAGCACAGGATTAGGATGCTGCTCGCTATCACTCGCAGCAATAATATAATTTAGTAAAATCTCTGTCAATTTACAACTACTAGTACTATTGCGCGCCTTGTATTCATAAAGTTTCCTATGGGTGACAACAAACATGAGGTCTGTTGACAAACACCGTAGATCCACAGAGTTCTAATGGTATCGAGATCCGAGTCAAATCTCCACAAACAAAAATAAATCTTCGCGAAACCTTCACAGCCACAAGGATCGACCCGAACGCTCGTGAACCGCTTTTGCTGGTCATTTATTTGTTTTAGCGATTATTCTTGACTGACAAGTATTGTTACAGTTCCCATTTCCGGAACCAACGAAGCGTAATTTCCGTCATGCGCGTAGCCTTGACACACCCCCTTCAAGAACCACCACAAAATTTCACATCAAAATAAAATAGAAACAATACACATCATATTTACAGTAAATTCATTTCCAAAATACATGTACCAATTGGGTTTTCAGGCGGTTGAAAATACATTAAAATCGGCTTCTCCAAGAAACTCAAAACCTTTGCGTCTTCAATGGCTTGTCATTTTGTTCCTGTGAGGCTTGAAGCTAAAGCCTTTATTGCTAAACAGTTTGGTAATGACAACCTTAGCTTGCAACTTCGAGAACACCGATGAAATTTGTGCTATTTTCACTGTTGTGAAGACCACAAATAGGTTCAAAATGGCTATCACCATTAACACTCTCGTCCAGAGCATAGAATAAACAAATCCAGTACATATTGCCATATCTGATAATAGTTCACTAAGGGTACTGAGACCTTCCATCTGACAAAGTTTGGACTACTAAGTTTTTCAAAGTGGCGCAACACGGCTGACAATAACTGACAGCCGCTCTTAAGTATCTAATAATATAAGTATTTAGTATACTATAAGACAGTATACTAAATACATGTACTTATAATTATTATTAGATCAAAATATCTCTTGCAAAATAATGTCTGACTGCTCATTAAAATGGTCACACACGCTCAAACTATCAGACAGACAAACAAAGATATACAACAATTGTCACTCACACATGTCTGACCGTTGTAGATAACGCAACAGCTGTATTTTTCATACATATCACACCATGAACAACCGCACATCTGGGCATCAACATGCTTTTTTCAAAATTTATAATACAACTGTATGCAATTGCGTCAACTTGTAAATAAACAACTGAATTAAATCATGAAATCCTGAACTTGATCGATTTGAAAATTTCACGCATCAATTTGATAAATCAATTTTCATTTAGAGTTACGTGTACATGTAGAGCAAGAACTTGATCAATTTGAAAATTTCACACATCAATTTAATAAATCAAAAACAAGATGCAAACAGCTTCACTGCACTCGGTCAGACCGGTCGCACAAAGTTGCTGTTTTCAAATGACCTTATGATGAAAGTGTATTTAAAAATAGGCACGCATATTGTGCATGTGGCTACTGCTAAATTATGGTTACAGTTCTTATTTACAGTCACCGTATTTCACAAGACCTAGATACAATACGATTGGGGACATGCTGAAATTCTCATTTTTTCAATTGAATGTTGAAAGACATGATTCATGTATGAGATTGGTTAAGAAAAACTGAATCTTCACATACATGTTATCTTCTAAGAGCAAAACAATCAAAAGTATATAAATATCTAACTTCATAATCAATCCAAAACGAGCCCTTAAAACAGCCACAAGTTGAGTGACTGAATACATGTACATGTAAGTTATGTACATGTTGACAAACACTGGATCAAGATAAAATTATTGCCACATAACAGGAAAACATTGACTTTATCAACGTTTTTAAGGCCACAGAACAACAAATAATGATTTTTTTAACGTTTTTGTTACGTTAAACCCATTTTTTCTTGATTTTTTAAATATATGGTGTAACTCAATTTTGGCATCACACTAAATTAGCAATACTTATTATTAGTGTCACTTTCTTTTAGCGACATTTTAAAAATCGCTAAAATTTGCTAAATTAAAGTGATGCTAAAATTTCATGTAATGAGGTAGTACTAAATAATCTAAAGTCTTTTGAACTGTTAGAATGATGGTTTGTTATTGCATAGTTTCAAGGGGAGTGAGTTCCAGATTCTGGTGGACTTGTTGGAAAGGTGGTGGTAAGGCTTGTGCAGAATCTGAAGCTGGAGGTGTTAGCTAGGGCCATGGACTGACAAGATACATGTAGATGTTGATAAACTTGAAGGGGATTAAAGGGTTATACACGTACAACTAAACTATCTGCTGTTTCTGATGGAAAAAGTTGTCAAGGGAATGCAATTTGACCTGCTCTCCTGCAGGATATTACATACTCATACCTGCATTGTAAACTTCTGATCAATGCATTTCTTGGCAATACTTGGTTGAAAGTCGGGTGATTCCAGAAACCTCAGGAAAAGTTCATAAACAATCTATGAGAGAAATGACACAATAAATAACCATAAGAAATGGAATGATTGTAAAACAGGCAGGGACTAAAGTGGACCGTATTTCTAGTTCTAGTCAGACTGACTCAGACTACAGTACCATCTCCAGGAAACATACCATTGGGATTTGGTATCGGGATTCGGGACTCCAAGGGATTGGGTCAGGATTCAAGACCATTCATAAACAAAGGGCAGTCCCATAACCCGAGGAATCATACATATTGATTTTTAATGCATTTGCAGAGTCCATCAATTTGTTAAATGAGTTTCAAAGTCAATTGCCATAATTGGTAAAGGTCAAGAATCTGCACAGTAACATACTCCAGATACCCTGTCGGCTGACCATCAGCCAACAGTTTTGCTGGTGTGGAGTGTTGGTGGAGTGTCGGTGAAGTGTTGGAGAAGTAATTCTCTCATTTTTTCCATGAAATATCAGTTCCCAATCCGTCAATTAGATTAACACAAACGCAACGTGCGGTTGGAGGTCCAGAAGCACACACCCCATTTATTTCCAGTCTACCTAAAAGAGCAATAGGCAGTAGCAAAACCGCCATAAGGCCAATATATTGCAAAAATGTTTGATTCAGTTCATTCCCAATTTTCATTGTGACAATGCCAGATACAAAAAACAGTAAAACTCACACTACAACTTGAAAGAAAACTGAAACGTACTCCCCCACCTATGCAAGGTCACTACCCCCAGGGGATAGGGGCTGAAAGGGAACAATGTACACTGTACTGTGCAGCAGGTCTCTTGAGCCAGTTACATGTAGGCTTCGATGTTCCACAAGATGTTCAAGTAAGTATGACTGATCATCCAAGATAAAGTTAACCTGAGTGCTAACAGAACCACGATAATGAATAATTCCTTCCAGAACAATAAATACAAGAACGGTTTCCTGCCAAAAATGATCCAGCATACATAAACAGGTTAGGTCCCAAGGGGCTAACTACAGTTTCCGCTTCCGGATTACTAACTCTTTTAGAACTCTTTTCCTTCACTAGTTTCACTGTTCATCCAAAGAGAAAACTTATTTTAAAGGTTTTTTTTGTAAATAAAGAGAATTGAGAATTATTTTTGTCAGTTTGTACGGCATAATCTCGAACTCTGCTTCAATTTTGCACCATTTCTAACTTTCTGTCTAGAGGAACTAGCCGTAACCTGTAAGTATAATCAGTTCGTGCTTTCTGATAATTATTTTGAAACTAATGCCACAAAATATTTTGATGTATTTGATAGGGTTTTATCTGAATTCGATCGGACATTAAATGAAAATACAAAACAATACTGTTTTGAATATAATACTATTTAATTACAAGGCAAGCGAGCATTCTGTCTAGCTGGTTTTGTTAGGAATATCAGTATGTCGTAAACATCATAGAACGATTTATTATTCCAATACCTGAAACAGCATTTCCCCGAATTTTTACTGCAGAAATTTATGTTTTCTGCCCTGTTTTCATTACGCATTTTTAATTAACTCAATTTCGAATTTATTTTTCTTTCAGCCTCAATTTGTTATTATTTTAGGCAATTTCAGCCTTAAGTGGCTCTCTCTTTAATTTTCGACCACTCATTCCAGATTAAAGTTTTGATTTCCTTTAAAATTTCTGTACTGAAAGAGGTTGATGTACTATGAAAGAAAAATAACCCAAAAATGACTCAGTCGGCTCATGCATAACATCACATACATGTAAACAGTGCGTACCAAAATTTATAGACAAAGAAAAATGTTATCAAAACTTATCGAAATGTTTCTTACTCCACAAAAAACTATCGAGACTTTGTGATCATACATTTACTTTATTCCGAAAATAAATAAAAAAGTCAACAACAAACAAACCAGACATCAAAATACCATTTGAAAACATTTTATTAAATGTATATTTCTAAGAAAATTATTTGAAATTTATTATAACGCTATATAACTATAAAACGGCCCATCTTATGTCGTGGAAGGTGTGTTGACGATTTTGTTTGTAAAAAATAAAAGTTGCCGTAGTAGAGATAAGAAAAATAATACTGGTAAAAGGTTGACTTCATGTTGAACATGAGGGGCCATGGGTATTTGGCATGCTAGAACATGAATGCAAACGAGTGATGCCATTTCGTGTAGATTATAAGGAACTATGTCATACCCAGAACAGTTATCTACTCTGACCAGTTCACCCCTTACTTCACCCTCAACCAAAACGGCTACATCCACCTTATGGTCAACCACTCACCGAACTTTGTCTGGTTGTTTGGGGAAGGGCTTTATTGAAATGAATTTTTTTGACGACTGATTGCAGTCACTACTTGAAAACAACTAAAGCAATACTTTTGCACTGAACATAGCAACTCGGATTGAAAAAATTAATACATGAGCATGAAGTAAAAAACGGATCGAAATTGTTCAATCAGAATGAAGATAAATGTGAAATTGTTCAAACAGAATGCGAGAGAGTAGGTCATTCTAGCAGCTGCATGCCGATCGATCAACCAATCGATCGACTGTGATCGATGGCACCCAGTTGATTGATCACCGAAGTTCGACCATGTTCAACCATGGTCTGTCGATCGATTGACCAAGGTCGAGTGAGAATGGTCGATCGATTGGGCATAAGGTATCGAAAGCAAGACAACCATGGTTGAGTAAGATCGGCTGTGGTCGACTATGATTGACCGTGGTCGACTAAGATTGACCATGGTCAAGCATCACTAATCTTTTGATCAAGCTGCCCCTAACCCTCACCCTAACCCTAACCCTAACTCTAACCCTAGCGTGGTTGACCGTGATTGAGCGTAGTCAACCGTGAACGAGCGTAGTCGACTACGATCAACCGTGATCGACAGTGGTGGGTTGATCGATCAATTGGCACTCAGCGGCTGGAGTGGCCTACTATGGTATGAGGTATAATCAACTACAGTTACACCCCGGTAACTCGAACCCTCGGTAACATTCCCCACTAACTCAAACTAGTATTTTCCCTTGGATCTGCTGCATACATTTAATGTAAATTAAACTTCGACAACTCGAACCCTCGATAACTCGAATTCCCACTAACTCAAAGTGATTTTTACTTCCCTTCACGTACTTTTCTTAGTTTGTAATTTTACCCTGGATAACTCAAAGTTGATTTTCCCTTTTGCGGACTAATGATCATAAGCCACAACATTTTGCACAGGAAGATTGCATTTTTAAAATCTCATTTATGTTCTATTTAGACTACGACAAATTGACCTTTAACAGTTCTTTCAGAGAGAAATAAACGTGCGTAACCTGGACATTCTTTTGTGTTCTTTGGTTGTTGTTTTTATGCTCTTACATTACTAGAAACTTTACAAGAAAACACATATGTGTAAGCACAAAATCTCTTTTAATCAAGTGTTTTTCGGTCTTTTCTTCAAAACCCCTATATATAACTCGAAACCCTGATAACTTGAAGTAATTTCAATTCCCTTTGCAATTCGAGTTATCGGGGTGCAACTGTACATGTACTGTTAGTAAATTTGCAAATATATAATTTTTTATATATGTGACTGTCCATACAAAAACCTGTATAAACGCAGGGCAAATGCATTCGTGTTTGAGCAATTAAAAACAAAAGAAAAAAATGCAGGTTCATTCAAAAAGAACGAACCCTGCGTTTGCCTGCGTTCATGTTCACACCTTGGTGCGTTCGCCTGTGTTTACTGGCAAATGCACTGTGTTCATTTCGAACACAGTACTGCGTTCATTTTGATTGTAGTAGTGTGTTCGAAATAAACACAGTAATGTGTTCGAAAGGAACGCAGCAGTGTGTTCGAAACAAACGCAGTGTCTTCAAAACAAATGCAGCAGAGTGTTTGAAACGAACGGAGTGTTCACCTGAAGCAAACACCGAACAAGATAATTTGAAAGTGGCTACAATATTCATGGCTGTATCATGTAAATGTTCCCATCATAAGTTGTTGAACTTTGTACAGCTCACACTCACATCAATAATTTCACTGCGTTTATACAGGTTTTCGCATGGACAGTCATGCACATACTGTATATATATGAATATTTTCCCTTTTTTCTTTTTCTTTTTTTCCTTTTTCTTTTCTTCTTGAGGCAAATAAACTTTTTTTTCTCTTCATTTCAAAGTTGGATTATATATCAAAATAAATCAGAAAAGTTATAGCATACCATATAAACGTGACAGAAAAACAACATCTACGAGGGAAAGTAAACGTAAGGGTAAAGACCAATTACTTAAAGCAATATCTAATCTAGA
>JAOBYH010177531.1:0-10456 GCA_025403525.1 Umimayanthus kanabou
TTTCGTGGAAACCTGTAAAGTAGCTTTTCAAGCTAAGTGTTTCTCACGTAAATAAACATTTATTTTTTATTTTATTTATATATACTGTCTTTATCTTTAAATGTAAATTAAAAATAACAATAATTAACTAAAGGTAAAAGCAAGGAACCTCGCAAATTGAATTGATCAGGCAGCCACAACACGACGAAGCTAAAAAAGCAATTATAAAAATAACAATAATAATAATAATAACAATAATATAATAATATTTAATATAGTCATTATCCAAAGAATGCCCAAATACGCTTGACACGATAAATTATCAGATAATAAAACAGACTTTTATAAAAATTATTCCCTGTCAAATTATTTTGCTTCCGAAGAAACGTTGTCAATTCCCCAGAAAAGTTCAGTTGCTAGCAATAACGTTCCCAGCGTTTTACTTTCACATTTTTAGATAAAAATCCAACCAACCCTTTTATCTTTACCACCATCACGACCGGTACACTCTCTTTTTTATAAGAACGTCTAATTTTTGGGCTGAGGCTGAATATTTTTAAAATAGTATTAAGTGTGCACTTTTATTTTCCATTCGCAAAAACCAACCGGAAGCACCAACTCTGGGGGCCTGAGGTCTGCCAAATTAACGATAAAATAATGAGAAAATTACTACAAAATGAACCATGGCTTTGTTCCTTTGTTAACAGCCATGGTGTCCGTGTGTGACTCCAGTCCTTGTCTGAACGCTGGCACGTGCCTGAACCAGGGCCCCAATATCTACAAATGTGTCTGCTCCCACGGGTTTAGAGGTCATAACTGTGAGGGTAAGAGCCTACTCTTAGCTCTTAATAATCGAACTATGTCCCTGTCTGTTACCCTGATGCACGTATTACATGGTCCCCTTAGGTTTGGAGCGTTAACCGCTTCTCATAGAAGCAACTCATCATATTAAGCCAACTTAACCTTCGATTTTACTAAACTTCAAGCATTTCATACTTTGGTTGCACTCTTGTTCTCCAACCAGCTAGAAGTTTTCATTTTGAAATGAAAATAGCATCATTCAAAGAAAATGACAAACCCTTATTTTTGACAGTTCCCTAAACCGTTAATAATGAATCCAAAGCACAAACGGTGTCTAAAAAGTCCAAAACTACGACGTATCTCAAAGCAATGAACACATTGGTTTTTCAGTTGAGAAGAAATGCGAGCCAAGCCCGTGTCAGAACAACGGCGTCTGCCGGGAGTTGATAGAGGACGACGACTACAAGTGCGAGTGTATTCACGGCTTCAGGGGGAAGGACTGTGAAGGCGAGTAGCAAAACCACGCGCCACTTAGTTGTGAATGGCTAGGTTTTGGTAAAACAAAATACTGGGTTTTAATATTCATGCAGTAAGAGAATATCGGATGATACAGGGACTCCGGTTTTTTGCAACACCTTAAAGAGTCATAGAGAGTCCCATTTTGACCCCCACCCCACCCCTCCCTTCCCTACCCCATCCTTCAGTCCGTCCGCCTCTCAAGAAATTGATCCGGCGTCCCTGAAATATATCAGCGTAAACTGATTAGGTCTTTATTTTGACCACAATCGAACGCCAGAATTTCAAGTTGAAACCAAACCTAACGGCGATAAATAAACCATATCTACTTTTGTCGACCAAACCAAATTTTTAACTTTTTACTGGGATGAAGTATTTACCAATATTTATTTACTGATGATGTTGCACCTTGTGACACACAGAGCAAATCAACATGTGCGAGACCACGCCCTGTGTGAATGGAGGCACGTGTACCATGATGTCAGCAGCATTCCACTGCTTGTGTCCTGAAGGTTGGAAAGGAGCAACTTGTCAAGGTACCAGTACAGAGTTTGTGTGCCAATACGTAAGTTGTGTCCTGGGGTGATGGGGGGTAGGGACAAACTGTCAAAGTATCAGTACGAAGTGTGTGTACCGACACGTGAGTTGTGTCTTGGGGGGTGGAGAGGGATAAACAGTCAAGTTACCAAACAAAAAGTGTGTACCATTGCTATTACACATACATACATACATACATACATACATACATACATACATACATACACACACACACACACATACATACATACATACATACATACATACATACATACCTACATACCTACCTACATACATATATACATACATACATACATACATATACATACACACACACATACATACATACATACATACATACTTACACACATACATACATACACATACTTACATACATACATACATACATACATACACAAATACATACACTAACACATACACGTGCACATGCACATGCACAAGCACACACGCTCGCACGCACGTACCTAGACAGATTCATACGGATGTGCGCACGCACCACAAACTCCTACTAACTTCCCCTCCCCCACCCCTTCCCCACCACCATCACCACCAAAGAAACAAGATGGACAAAAAGTAACTAATCCATAAAAGAACAACTCCAAAATTTTGAAAACACCATGATAATATTTTGCACATCTGTCATTTATATAGCTCAGTGCTCACCTGTTTTTCTTGCTTTGAAGTGAAGGAGGAAGGTTTAAAGAATCTGTGGAAAGGAATTACGCCAGCCCTTCTGAGGCACGTAGGTAAGTTATGATCAGTATCAAATACGTTTTGTATCGTACCAGTCTTTCAATTACAATATAGGGACGTTTACATGAGAGAAATATAAATACTAACGCAACTTACGTTAGACGCGAACTGACCCATTTAAGTTCAAGTTCAAGTTTAGTATCTTTACCATTAATGCATTTACAGTTAGAAGGATAGAAGGTTCGCTAGTGGTATAAGAATTATTTGGGTCACTCTGAAATTTACAATGCGTGGAGGTAGTCTGAAGGCAAGACAGTTTAAAAAGAAACCATGAGGCTTGTTATTTTTAAACTGCTTTTGTTATTGTATTAAACGTATAATATTAAATACTATAATTGTTCACTAGTAAGGAGAATGAGTGCGGAACGACATTAAGATGCAAGTAGTTAAGAAGTATGAACTGTCGAAGAAATATCAACTATCAGTTTGATATCAGTTTGGTGCGAAAGAGTGTCTTAATTCTGTAAGGTGCTTCTAAATATTGATTTTAAAATTTTTCAAATATGACATTAGTTTTAATTTTGGTTGAAGTGAGTTCCAAACTCGGTTTTGGGCCTTAATAGGCATGGTTTTAACTTAAAACTTTCTTATATTTGTTCTGAAATATGGAATTCTATATCAGATTCTATATTCTATAATAGTTTGTAAAAAAAATAATCCAGGTTGAAGATTATTATATGTTTTAGATTCAGGAGTATGAAATTATAAGATATAGGTGATGTATTAGCATAATATTGTGGTTTTGTAATAATTCGTATTACAGCTAGATTTGCTTGATATGTACATCCCCACATGACATTGCCGTAATACAGATAGGGATATACAAGTGAAAAATAAAGTTTAAAAGCAAGGAAACACACGTATTGTTATACGGTATGAAAACAGCTCAAAACGCTATTCACGCATTAGTCGCGACTAAGCTTAGACGTGAATAAACGTAGACCGACGAACATCCTTTTTGTACCATTTATATGGACAGTTCGCGTCTAACGCAAGTCGCGTCTTATCTCAAAATCTCTCATTTAAATGGTCCTATTGTCACTGTAAGTAACAAGTGATTCTCCCACATATTCTTAGAAGTTTACTATTATTTGAAGAGAACAGTGCATAAACGACCTAAGTGATGATGTTAAGGTGACTTTTAAAATACTGGGAAATCACTAGTTTTTTTTCTACAACTACACTGTCTCCAAGGCTAATCTTACATAACAAACTAATGTCTTGTAAGTTTTCAGTTTTCCTTTTAGTCCAGGGGGGAGGGGAAGTACCCCCCATCTCCCGCAGAGAATACAGACTTTTAATTTATTGCTATTTTTGAATGAGTTTCTTTGGCAATCAAAACGAAAGTCATTTGGCAATGTTTGGGAGGAATCTCAAATTGAAATACAAAAGCAATGCATTGGCTACATAATATGAGTCTAATGGCAAATGTAGCATCTTGCATGAAGGTGGAGAGTTTTCGAGTTTTTGGGAGAGGTGGTCTAGAATCGTCACTTAGGCCGTTTTTGCACCGACCTCTTCAAAGGTTCTTCAAACGATGGAAGAAGAACTTAGCTTTAATCCTATCCAGGCCGGAAGGTGGCGGGGGCGATTTCTCCTCCCTAACCCCCCTCCCCCCGCCCTGGTTTTCTTGTGGATAACGATAGTGACAACAAGATTTGCAACTTTTTGTCAAATTTTATAGCGAAAACCCTTGTGTAATTTAAAGGCGATGCCATGTAAACCATAAGTTGAGACGTCACTTTCTAATAAGTAGTAAATAATATATTTATATTTAACTCGTTGCATGTGTTAAAAGCAAACTTGAAAACTATAGAACAATATGAGCTTGTTTAATAATCTATTGTGTTCTGATATCAATGCACAGTTTACAGTGGCTCGAGGATTGCAGTGTACGAGTTTCTCAGAGGAAACGTTTTTGTCCACAATGTTGATGGCACTTTTCCAGTATGGTAAGTTGTATGAGTTTTTAGACAGCAATATTTCAAATGATTGCCAGTAAAGAACTTGCCATATATATTATGTTAAAATAAACCGAACGATATTTTTAATACACATGAAGATACACAGATCGAAACACAGACTTGTGCAGACACACGCTTGACATCGAACTTGTTGTGTAGCAACATTAAACCCTATCTGGACCGGTCTCTTTCGGGGGTCTCACAGACGGGGCGGGAGGCGGAAAATGCCCCCCTCCCCCCTCGTAACTTTGGTAATATTAAAAGCATAACCATGAAACCTGGCACGAATATAACTTGGCCAAATAACTTGGTGTCATTAACTACTAATTTTGCTATGACGTCATGATGACGTCATCACAAGCTATTTTGGTGGTTGCTGTGACTTCTTTGATCTATGGAGCCTTTTTTCAAGTAGTTAATGGCAAAACTTACCAAAAATGTATTTTTCAGTAAATTATCTCAATAATAGTTAATTTAAGTTTTTTTTAAAACAAATGTATGACGTCACAGTGACGTCACATGATTTGATATTTGTTATATCTTTTGTAGAATTGCTGTTTTTCCTTCCAAATAGTGAAATGCTGCAAATGTATAACTATTGTTTATCTGGGGACTTGAAATATATGGATATAAATCAAGAGAACAAAACTTACTGGCTACTAAGCTATCAACATGAACACAAAATATTTATACAATAGTCTTAAAAATTAAGGGAGTGGTTAACATGGCAACAGTACTAAAACTTAAATATCTGCTAACCAGAGACACCTGCTATCAATATTTGACTATTAAAATAAGAATAACACTTTAATATTAAAACTATACCCCTTAAGAGCTAAAAATGTAAAATATCAGAAGTACCTATCAATAATGTGGTTACCATGGCAACCATACCGCCGATGACAAATTGAAAAATATGTGGCTGGATGCGCCATAAAATTTTAGGAAAAGTCATGTATTTTCATCACTCTGCTACAATCTGTTCAAGAGTTATTAACAAAAATGTATGAGGGAGGGGGGTGGAAAGTGCACCCCCGGTCCAGATGGTGTTAATCATTACTATAATCAGCCACAGCAATTAATACGTACATCTGTTATGCATCCTCTCCCAGGAAATCTGTGATTGCAAGCGTATCATCAGGAGCTATTGGTCAACTTATTGCCAGTCCCACCGACCTGGTGAAGGTTCAGATGCAGGTTGAAGGGAGAAGAGTTCTGGTTGAGGGCAGACCTCCAAGGTGATCATATGAGGGGGGAAGGAAGGGGAAGAGATGTGATTGAGGGGGTGAGGGAAGGGTGCATCATCTTATCAATTGCTTACCAGCTCCGCTCAGCTGTTCAAGGTTCAGATGCAGGTTGCATGAAGGGAGAAGAGTTTTGGTTGGGGGCAGTCCTCCAAGGTGAGACGGAGGGGACAAGAGATGTGATTAAGGGGGTGAGGGAAAGGAATAGCTACTGGTCAACTGATTACCAACCACACATACCTTGTGAAGGTTCAAATGCTGGTTGAAGGGCGAAGAGTCCTGGTTGACGGTTCACCTCCACGGTGATGGGGAGGGGGGCAAGAGATGTGATTGACGGTGTGAGGGAATGGAGGAGCTGAAGTTTGTTCAAAGTGACTGTTGCAAAACGCTGGCATTTTTGTGTTAAAGTTATTGTTAAATAAAATTGCAAAAGTTTTCTGCATTTTCCCTATTGTTAAGGAACATCAGAGTATGTCAAATGAAAGAACTGCTGGAGGAAAGTGGGTTTTTGTGTGTTAGAAATGGGGGAAATAACGCAATTTTTTCTGTATTCCAAAACCTTGAAAAAGCTCCACTGACGTGCAAAATACTTGGAAAAGTTCTGGTATTTTGCCCTGACCAATAGGGAAGAACCCTGCTGTTGAACCTTTAATTAAAATTCGGTTTTTTTCAAAGGATACAGGGGACGTTCCGCGCGTTTTACACCATCGTGAAGACCAGTGGAGTAAGGGGACTGTGGAGGGGCTGGGTTCCAAATGTTCAGAGAGCTGCGCTTGTCAATATGGGAGGTAGGCTACCTGCAGCTTTCTCACTCCATACCATTCATTAACCCTCTCAGCCCCAAGCACTCCATATATCGCTGAATTGTCTTAAATTGTCTATCAGTTTCCTTGTACACAGGTTTGGAGAATTTTATTTTTCATCTAAGATGAATTACTGTGCATAATTATTTGCTTTATTCTCATTACTAAACAACTTGTTTTGTGTGGGTAAAATAAAGAGAATTCACATACTGATAAACTGGTTGGGGCTGAAATGGTTAACATTCTAAACATGAGCCAACAACATCTACTCTCGTTTTCTTGCTATCATTCCTTAACCTTTTTACCTTTCTATTTCTTGCGTAGGGTCTATACATGTTTTTAAAAATTCCCTGAATAAACATGCACTGCGGACTGGGGTATTATATACTAAATAAAAACCTCTGATTATTGACTATTTCTAGCTATTTGACTGGTTGTACATCTATTGATTATCACGGCCTTGGTTCGTATTTTCATTGAAAGTTCTTCAATTAGATTTTCGTTTTTCAAGGACTGGAAAACCCTTAAATTTAGACTTTGGTCAATGAATAGTACTGGGGGGTCTGTGCAAACCGAATACATTTTCAGGATTTTTTGTAGCTGAGTAGTTTCAGTCATCCCCCCTCTCCCTCCCCCAAATCTTATTTCCGTTTAGATTTTAGTAGTGCCTATATATAACGTTTTCAACTTGTATGAATGAAATTATGTATGTGGTTAAATAAATTTTAGTTATGTATGGCAGTTTTAGATGACATTTTCCCAGATATGGACAGAAATGAACACCAGGTATACTTGTGAATAGTACTTACAATTTTCATATACTTTTAATTCGTTTTACTGTTGTACTTTATAAGTATTTAAATTCTTATATATATTGCTGGTAACAGAAGCTCATAAGACTAATTATGGTAATTACTACCATCAGACTCTTGATATATTCAGCTGTTCGGTTTTATCAGGAGAAATAAAGTATTTATTGTTATTTTCCTTATACTTATTATGTATGTTTGTAAAAGAATTATAAGATCCGAAGACCCGTACTCAGTCTGTGCCTGATATTTGTTGTGAGCACGTTCTCACATTGATGCACCCGTTTGTTCGAAAGTTGGTTAATTTTAACCCAGGGTTAGGCGAAACTTTAACTAAATTCCTGTATCTTGAACCACGCCTGTTATATCAAAGTGTTACTAAAAAACACTTCTGGGAAACTCAATTTCCTAAGCTCAAAATGACAGCCTAAACTCTTCACTAAGGAGTTAAACACAATCGCAGGTTAAAAATGTAACCCTAAGTTAGAGCGAACCCACTTTCGAACAACCTTACCCTGGTCGCTTATCGGCCTCAACCTTCTTCTGCAGACATGACCACGTATGACACATCAAAACAGTTTATTCTGCGTCACTCCAAACTTGAGGACAACTGGGTTGTCCACACGATGGCAAGGTTAGTATCAAGCACGACTTTTGTGTAATTCGGTTACTTGATTTGTGTTTCAGCGGTCAGTGGTGACAAAGATGGCGGCCATTTCATGGCAAGAACCAAATCTGTTTGTTTCTGGACACTTAATCCACGACCTTAAATTTTTGATCTGTTTGATTTGTTCAACCTTCGTTGAGTTATTTTATTATATACTTGTGGAAAAGCATAGACACGGCGAAACTGAAAGGGACTTTGTACCGAAGCCGCCTTGCAGTATTAAGAAAAAAAAATAAAGAATCTCTTTATCGACGGGTACTTCTCTTCCGTGCTGAGTTCATTTTGTATATACAGCTATTTCAAAAAAAGGTTGCCATAGTCAATAGTCCATACTGGAACCGAAAGGAACTGCGGGTACAATCACAATGAGTGATAACACACCAGCGAAGGTTGTTACTGTATGGCCGTGGCATTCTGATGAACCTGCACTCAATATTAAGTAAAGTCAATGCTAATAGTAAGAAATTATTTGTGCTGCTTGAACTCCACAGTTCCTTTAGGTTCTAGTATCGACTATTTACTATGACAACCTTTTCTGAAATAGCTGTATGCAGAATGAACTGTCGTTTTGCGGTAGTGACAGTCAGAATATTGCTTTTCTTGAATTTGTTGTGTTGTCAGCGAGTTTGCATATGGCAGTTTAGTTATCTTTGATCGCGGTGAATAGTGGCTTTTAGTTTATTCTGTGCATCGCTGACTAGGAAGCTCCTTGTCTTTCCAGTGTGTGTTCAGGATTTGTGGCCTCGGTTGTCAGTACGCCGGCCGACGTTGTGAAGACACGAATCATGAACAACCCTTCGGCCTACAGAGGGTCTGTGGACTGCCTCATGAGAGCTGTGAGTACTCGTGCACAAAGCATTTGATTTGTTAATCTTTAAATCTATTTGGAAGGCAAGCTTTTTCAGATACTTAACCTGAATACTATGGAATAACCTGTCTGATTATATTGGAACTACAAAAATCTCACTAAAAAGTCTGTATAGATACATAACTTGTCCGAAATCATACACGTTATTTTAAAATCAAGCGTGCGCGTACATTTGAAGCCTCAAGTATGATTTCAGACCACAATTGCACGAAACGAGTTCAATTACCAATTTAATTATACCCATTTTGAAATCACTTTTTGTTAGCAAAAGATGGTACTTTTTAGTTGACGTTTTGAATCGATTGGCTGTTTCAGCCCTTTTTAGTTATTCAAACCAGTGCAATTAGAGACTCAAAACATTGCGAATAATGCTGTAATCACTGTTGTTGGGAACCAATCAATCAAGTTTGAAATAACGCGTATGATTTCAGACCAAATGACACTCCCCAGTTCATTTACCATTATATGTCAAAACAACGGTCATGTTGTTATTCAAACCTATTATCACTCTACGTAATATTTTTTTACATCCTGGATGCGTCATGTGACCTGTTAAGACTTTGGTTGTTCAGAAATCTCCTATTTTTGCTTTTCCAGATCAAAGATGAAGGTTTCATGTCACTTTACAAAGGATTCTTGCCCACGTGGACTCGACTGGTAATTTGAATGTCGGTTCTTATATTTCCCTTCCTTGCACTGAATCATTTTCAACAATGAATCTGACTGGATGATTTAACTAGAAATACTGGCCGGTGCCCCCGTGTTTCGGTTTCTCCCGCTCTCTCCGAGGTAATTTTCCTTTTCGCAGCAGTCGATGCTATTTCGAACAACAGTCTGTTGTCGTTTTCATGAAGAAGACAAAAGTCGTGATCGCGGAAATACAACGAATACTAACCCCGATCCTAACCCTAAGCCTTCCTTGAATCATTTTCAACAATGAAACTGACTGGGTGATTGAGAAATGCGGTGCCCTCGTGTTTCGATTTCTCCCCCTCTCTCCGACGCAATTTTCCTCAGTTCGCAGCAGTCGATGCCATTTCGAACAATAGTCTATTGTCTTTTTCATGAAGAAGACAAAAGTCGTGATCTCGGAAATACAACTAATACTAACCCCGATCCTAACCCTAACCCTAATCCAAACCGAAATTAACTCTAAAGTAAGAAACAAGATAGAAAAGGAAAACAAAAACGGTAAGTAAAACACAGACAAAATAATAACCGTGTTTTGAACCCGTCACCGCTATAGCTTTCCAGTCCTATACACTACCACTACGCCAACAACTCGATTCAATGGCGTTCACATTATTTTTGTTGTATTGCGTGCACTCAATATCGTTACCTTTCTGCCTTTGTGAATTGTAATCTTATTGTATCTCAGGTGTGATAAATAAAGGTTGTTGTTGTTGTATATATATATTTAGTATTAACCAAACAGGTGGATAGCACTTTTCGCGCGCTCTGATTGGTTCATCAGACACGGTGTATCCTAGGATA
>JAOBYH010177642.1:0-10455 GCA_025403525.1 Umimayanthus kanabou
GCTGCGTAACATTTCAAACTCCATAGAAATAGTGTAATTCTGTCTTTGTCTGTCAAAGAATTTTAAATAAGCCCCCCTCTCTAATAAGCCCCCCCTCCAGAGGGCCCAAAATTTAATAAGCCCCCCGGGGGCTTATTAGAGCTTTTACGGTATCATCATTGCAAATATCCATTGTATATTTGTAGATTCTGTGTAGGCATTTGCAGTCCAACAGTGATTTTGATTTTGTTCAATTTCTTATGAACCAAAGACTTGAAACCACTTTTCATACAGAAACAAAACAAGAAATAATTATTGGTAGATTTTTCTGAATTTGTTCAGAAAAACAGCAAAAGGTTTGCTTGGATGAAACAGTTAGTAAACACAGCATTTTCATTAGAGTTCAGCCTTCCAAAAACTGGTTTCCACACTTGCTATTATATAAAATTTATTGTCCAAAGTTGACTTTAACCTATTGTTGTTGTTTGTATTCATGGTTACCATGGCAACCCCTCAAACAAATCCAATGTTATGAGCATAGTTGTAACACAAGTTGTACTTATTTGCATCAAAATAAAGCACTGAACCTTGCTGATTCAATGCTTTAGTTCTTTCTTTGCCTTTGTCCCCAGAGTATAAGGTTACCTACAGTAAGTATCAAGTAAGCCTTTTAGTTAATTGAAAGAGAACTAGTTTTTTCCAAGTATGGTGAGTCATGGAAAGTAATGGAATTTAGATTTTAAGTAAAAATCATTTACATGTATGAACCCTGATAAACTGAAGACATGACTTTCTTTGGTTCCACAGAAAACTTTGGAAGAAAAGGTAATGGAAGACATCGACACTTCAAATGGCGTTCTTTTCGTTTATTATGACCATGACACCTCGATGATCTACCTGGCTGGCAAGGTACATGTAGCTGTCACATTTATTATATATTGTTTTGAATTAGTTATTGTTTTTATTTTTTATTGATATGGAAAATAATAAATCTCACATGTTTGTTTTGATCTTTAAATACAGTACTGTCTCTGGGGAAACATACCTCAATTGGGTTTCCCAAAACCCACGGATTTATGCATAAATATACACTGTTCGTTTATTGCTAAAACAGAAAAAATGTTCTCCTCAAGTGAACAGTGTATTTATCAGCGATTATAATTGAGCCAGCCTGAACTTTACCCCATTTAACTTTAGGTTGTGCAACTTATTCGTGCTCTTGTTTATGAAGTTCTTTGGTTACTAACTTTGGTTTACTTCATTGGCTACTAACTTTTCAAAAAGAAAGCCATTTAAGTTCAAGAAAAAGCAACAGGTTTGGCTGATACTTGTCTTCACAGCAACAGCAAGGGGAGCAAACCGACAAAATCTGTTTTCCTTCTGATTGTTTCGGTGCGACCATCTATTTGATTCGAAAACAAGAAATGAATCAACAGCGAGTTATTTATCACTCAGGCCCATAGCCAGGATTTTTTATTGGGGTGCATACCTCTAGAACCAGGACCAAATAATTAATGTTGGAATGATTGGTGATGCAAGTGCCAAAAACACAAGGCTTTTGGGGATGTCTGAGTGCAAGTTCCTCTGGAAAAAATTTGAAATTTTGGATCCTCAAATTGCTGGAAATGCATTGAAATTATCCATCCTACTATCACCACATTTTGTATCATTTTAAATCTTTTACGATCCCATCATATGGATCTTTCTGGCTCCTGGGGGTGTGCGCACACACCCCATGTACACCCTGCCTATGGGCCTGTCGCTGTTCAGCAGCATGAAACTGCCGGAAATTAATATCTTTCAAATAATATCAGTAAAGTGTGAAGTATATGCTTATCAGCTAAGCCACCATTGGTTACATTAGCAAAATGTGACACTTCTGCAGGTGTCATGCAGAGAGTTCGCTGAAGACCCCCCATAAACTATTTGAGATTTGAAATACAAATATTATAGTCTTTACATCGGCAGTCTTAGCCTTTAACAATCAGCCGGTGGTAGTTTAATATATCATTTGCGTTGAATGTGTTTTCAACTTAATTAAAAGTGATTTGACCTGGTCATACAATTCAAGATACTTAATGACTAGAAACATCGCTATCTGCATATATTCTAGATTTACAAAGAGTAGAAGAACTGTTTAAAATGTATCTACATTCAGTATATTCCAAAACCCAACGACCTACAAAATACAGTTCATCAAAATTTTCATATTTTGCTGTTTTTCCTTGGCCATTATGACATCATAGCTTATCCAACGGTTTTTTTTCAAATTTCTCACAAACGAAAAGCCAGTTCAAGAAAACTAGTTGCAGTTTTATAAAATAATGTCTAATCAAATGTTACATATGGACCAAAAATGAGAATGTTTTTTTCAAAATTGACTACCTGTTCTTTGATATTTATAGACACCCACTACTAATTATTTTGACTACTGATAAGCCTGTAACTAGAATACGGAAAAATCACCTTGAAAGGAGGCTGGTGCTAGTGATTAGAAAAACTACAAGGAAAAGGAAGCCATGTATTATTAATTGTATCACTTGCGGAAAAAGACAAAGTGATTCCACTTATAGAGATGCGAGGTGGCTTTTTTGAGTTCTGGTACTTAAAGAAATATATTTTGTACAATTTCTTTCTCGAAGCGTGGAAACCTTCACCAGATATAATCAAAAAATCGTGTCCCACCCCAAGATATTGGACAATTTATTGTTTTTGATCAATCCCCAGTGTTTAAAATGCCTTTTGTGTCTTCTTCACATCTTGGTAATTTCAATTAGTTTTCTTAGGAGTATTTTAAAAAAAACGGTTGACTTCTGCGATCACCACTAGTCACAAAAAGCAACAAATTTTTAAAAAAAAAATCCTATTAAAGTATAGCTACAAAATATTGGTAGTTATTAGTTCTCAGTCTCTTTTGTGAAATAAAGCATGAGAGGGTTCTGGAAAGAGAAAACTTGCAAAACTATTTTGTGACTGTCCATACCACAACCTGTATAAACGCAGTGCAAAAGCGTTTATTTCGAACGCAGTGTGTTCGCCAATAAACGCAGGCGAACACACCAAAGTGTGAACTCAAACACAGGAAACACACTCTCAAATAGCCCTGCGTTTTGGTTTTTTTTGGAATGCAGCTGTGTTTGTTCCAAATGCACCTTAGTTTTTTTTTTTTTGGAATGCAGCTCGTTTGTAACAACAGTGGCTGGACAATGTGACTTGTGATGAGACAACAAGTCTGCTTAATTTTACTTTCAAGAAAGCTTCCGTGATAGCTAATTTAAATTTTGATGAAAAAGAAGATTAATTTTGTTGTTTCTTCAGTGAACAAGTAAGTAATTTCTCACTCAACCAGAAAATTGACTGCTGTTATAGTTTGTGAATTCGACAGGTTGGAAAACATTTCAAAACTAATACTTTCTCAAGATTTCATTTAATCATTTGATTTTGACCAAAGCTTTCATTTGTTTTGGAGTTTTAAAATAGCTGAATAGGAATTTCCTTAGCAGACAATATTTTTGGGGAGTTTAAATTAGCTTGGCATGGACAAACTTGACACGCCAAAGGTTCAAACACAGTGTTTTAAAATTCTCACGCATGAAACATACATGTCTCCAAAAACAAGATCCATGACTAATATAAAGATGATTTTTGCACATTTCTCTGCTGTCATCTAGATGCTTCCCCCGGCAGTTGTTTATCGCAATGATACTAACTGTAAAATGCAATGCAAGGTTCATCATGATGATAATCGATAAAATAAGAAGATCTGAAAGCTGGGTTTTTCAAAAGTATTGCCCTGTTGATGTGAGTGATAGCTATAATACGACTAGAAACTGTGAGCTGATGCAAAGTTCAACCATTCATGATATAACTTTTACACGATACACCCATAAATATTATAGTCACTTTTAAATTATCTTGTTCCATGACCAACACTTCTAAATCAGAAAGAAGTTCTGCGTTTGCCTCAAGCGAACACTCTGTTCGTTTCAAACACACTGCTGCGTTTGTTTCAAACACACTACTACGTTTGTTTCGAACACACAGCTGCATTTGTCAATAAATGCAGGTGAATGCACCAAGGTGTGAACACGAATGCAGGCAAATGCAGTGTTCATTCTTTTTGAACGCACCTGCGTTTTTCTTTTGTTTTTAATTGCTCGTTCACGTTCACCTTGTGTTTACACAGGTTTACACATGGACAGTCACATTTATCGGATGCGTTGCCACGTTTTCAGTTTTATGAAATGAAACCTTAAGTTTGTTTTATTTGTCAGGACAGGTTGAAGGTAGCTTGCCCAAATTTTTATAACTGAGTTCGTCTTGTGACTGAATAACTCCAAGACCGTATTATTGCTTATAACCACACATCATATTAAAAAATATTAAAAAATTATTTTCTTCAAACGTACTTCCCATCCTATGAATTATCTAGTTAATAAATTAAATAGATTTACACTTAGTTATACGCTAGTCATACTTTATATTTACTTGCTCAGTTTTCCTTTATAATAAATCAATTGTAATCCATTGGCCTGCCTAGACTAGTTATATCTACTTGCAGGCCAGTGGAATATAACCAACTTGTAATAACTTAAATATCAATAAAATCTGAAAATCTGAAATCTGAATCTGAATTTTGCTTTATTCAGTTCTTCAACTTTCCCTCCCCCTTTTAAAAAAGATGGGCCTACCCATGCAACTTAAATTGCTTGAATCAAAGTTACATACTGTACATGCCATATTTTCTAGGGTGATGCCAACATCAGATACTACGAGCTGACGGACCAAGAGCCATACTGTCATTGGCTGACTACATATGGGTCTAAAGATCCACAGAGGGGGTTGGGCTTCATGCCAAAGCGAGGATGCAATGTCAACATAAACGAAGTGGCCAAATTCTTTAAATTGAATGACTCAAAAAACATCTGTGAGCCAATATCTTTCACTGTCCCAAGAAAGGTTAGTACTAGTTGAACAAGTCAAGAAAGTTATCCAACCTTCATGAAGGCCTCGTTTATTAAGGCATGAGAGTCAGATCACAAGCCGTAACACCCCTCCAAATTTTCCAAGGAGTGCATTTCTTCATATACTTAACAATATATGTTGTTGATTATAATCTAATTTTTGAAAACAAAATACTTTTAGAATAAAGATGCAGAGCCTTAAAATATTCTTGGGTAAGAAGAATAGTTTGGAATGAATAAGATTTTACTACAGACACAGTACATGTACTTTGGCAGAACATTTTATGTTTTCATTATGTCTTCAGCACAGTTTAAAACCGGTCTTTCGTTCACTGAGGTATCCACTGTTCATTGAAATGTAGGCTGTTAATATCATGTTTTTTGCCATCTCTGATTGGCAACTGACAACTGGCTTTCTCCACATCAAACTCAACTCAGTTATGTGCGTCGCTTGAGAAACTTTTCTTTCAAAATAATTTTTGCTTGTTTGCATGTTAATTGCTGCCATCCATTCTAGTTGGGCTTGAAGTGTTGTTTTCACCAGATTTCTTTTTAATATATCAAAAAATACAATTTTCTCATTAATTATCTGTTTGAGTACTTGTATGTATTTTTTTAAGAAATTTATCCACCATCATACAACCAAAAAACTCATAAATTAAATTAAATTTAATTAAAATTAATAACTTATACAGTGAGGCCAGACTGCAACAGGCTTAGGGCCCTTCAAGATAGATTGCCTAAAGTATATATGTAACTGTAAATATCATTAAAGTGTCTATGCGTAGAAAGCTTTGGTCCTTATTTTTTTACGGATTCTAAAAGTAAGATCTTTTGTGGTTACCGTATTTACCCGTGTATAATGCGCACCCTGATTTTGAAGCCTGTTTCCGGAAGAAAAAACGTTTCAATGTCGTTCTTGACTACAAGTAATTTTCTGGGAAAATACAGCAGCAATCTCAAAACTAGCTCCACCAGCATGAAATTCAATTACAAGAAATGATGCAAACTGTTTTAAAATGTTCTGTCTGTTCGGTGATACATCAAAATGCAAGTTTTATTATGTTTTCTTCATTTTGCTGCTGCACAATCGCACGCAATCCATTTGTACAAATGCCTGTAACATTTTATGAACGAGGAGACCTGGAATGACTTGCTGGCCACGTGACAAGATTCAAGATGGCAGAGAATACTTTCAGTTGCACGATCTTTTCTCTTTCAAATCTTTCGGCATTTGTGTGAAAAACCAAAAGACAAATGAGTGGATTGAACTACTACAAACCTTAAAGGAAAATTCTTCAAGGAAATTATTTTGTCATCGAAATACTCGAGAAAAAGCAACATATTTTCAATCGTGATCGTAAACATGTGAGACTCAAATTGAATGACTGATGTCCCAGGCTGATGTCACTGATGGACGTGGACTAAAGTGATGTATAAAGCTAGACAAACTTTTTGTCTTGATTTATTTCTCCTTGCTTCATAAAATTGGGAGTTGTTCAACTTTGTATTTTTTGTGTTGTTATGCAAATTACCTCATATGAAAACAAAAGGTTCCGTGTATAATGTGCATCTCGATTTTAGAGGCAAAATTTGTGAGAAAAAAGTGCACATTATACACAGGTAAATACAGTATTTTGATATATTACAAAGGAAATTCAGTAAATGCATGGGAAGTTATAGATTTTGGACCTTTGAGTGAGTTACTTAGCAATAACCCTCGTGACATGATTAGTAGGAAAAAAACAAATTTGAAAGCAGATACAAGTACGAACCCCGTGAGAAACTGTACATATCATGCAGTTTGTAACATCTGTACAGAAAGAATTCAGTAAACAAATGTTGGTAAGAGTTGGTAATAGAATGTATTGAGCAACTAAACCTATATATAGAGTGTTTTCACTCAATCCCAAGAGAGACAACAGACAAAGAACAGGGCGGCCATGTTGGTATACCAAACAATAGGTTATTAGTGTTCTGTTGTTAAGAGTACACCAACATGGCGGCCGTGACGTCACGTGAAAATGCTCTATTAAAAATACTTGGCACTTACACTACACCTGTATTCGCGTAATGGAAAACTTTTGTGAATTATGAAATAGAATTTTTAGAATTTTTAGTTTTTATGGATTTCAGGTAAGTTTAAAATTAGTTTTTGGAGTTAATGTTTAATGGACGAACGCCAGCTCATATGCTGTCCCAGGAGTGGCACTTGCTCGCTTTGGGGTAGTGTTTGTTGCATTTTATTAACATTTTTCCCTTTTAAATATCCTCTTCAATCACGACAATCACGACATATAAATTTTACGTGTTGCTCCCCCTTTTTCCTAGAACGGTTGCAAGGCACAATCTCCGTTTTCATTAGGGCTGGGAAAATAATTAAAGTATTAGGTGATATTTATTTTTTACTATTTCTAAGAATTCTAAAGTTGAGAACTGCTAGTAAATTCTGAAATTTTTCTTGCTTGAAAACAGCATGACATGAGCTAACAACAGAATAACATAACTATTGTTTTGTACTCACTTACAGTCCGAGCTGTTCCAAGATGACGTCTTCCCAGATACACAAGGTGACGAGCCTTCGATTTCAGCAGAAGAGTGGTTTGCAGGTGTGAATGCTCAGCCAAAGTTGATCAGCTTGAGAGCCAAGTTTGAGGGTAAATCTGTTGGCAGTTCAAAGCCAAAAACTGTTGGGTTGGCAAGTAAGATGGCAGCCAAGAAACCAGGAGCTGCTGCAGAGGATGTAAGTTCAAATTCCTCCAATTCTTGGAAAATTGTTGAATTATACTACTCGCAGTACTTGGTTTCATTAAGATTAAGAGAAAATTATAGTTGTTACAATTTCCAAACAAAGAGATACATAAATGTGTAATTTAAATGTTTTGACAGTTTTTGGAAACCTCCTTGTATTTTCCGGAAACAACACCTGGAAAGTCCTATTTTTAGTTAATTGTGGAGCGAGGTATTGTAGTAGTTGGGGAATTAACCAGAAATCACTAGATAATGTATAAACATAATTGTCGGAACCAATTATATCAGAGTATTTTTCTTCAGAAAATCCATGATCACGACCACTTGCTGATTTGTTTTCGGGAACCAATCACACGGGGTTGTTTTTTTATGCGATCATTCATTGTCGCTTCGGCGTAGTGGCATGCTAGTAGTTCTTGGGTTGTTTGGATCGCTTTACAACTGAAGGTGAGTTTTATTTTCATTATATTGAGTGTTATAAAAAGCGATCAATCCCTTATCGTTGTGATTGTAAATGAGACACTCTTGCGTTGCCACAATCTCTGGCAAATTTGAAGCACTATACGGACAAACTGAAAGAAATATATTTCTTCATTAAATTCATTTCTGGACAAATTTATTTTCGCTAGATTCATTTCAGGAACATTGCCCATTGGAAAAAATACATTTATTCTCTGCGTTGCCGTTTTTAATTTTGCAGGCTGCATTTACTTTCTTGGTGAGATTTTGTCCAGCTCTAAACCAAGTATTTAAAACATAAATACAAAAGTCTGAGCTCAAATCACAGCAAATTTTCAATTTCAAAAACGTGATTTCGATCCAAATACTTTGAATAATTTCCTGAGTTCTGTTCGTTAAAATCTTCAGTGTGTTGCATTTATGGCGGAAGTCTGCAAGTATACAAACGTCAAAATGGCGATCAGGAATATTTAATTCAAGACTAAGTTGTTAGTAATTATAACTTAGTTTACCGTGTTTACAAGATCACTCGCAATTTCGAACAAAACTTCAGTGCTTCTTCCGAATGAAGCATCGTGCACCTTTGAAGCAAACTCATTTCAATCAAGTGTTAGGCTCTCAGTTTCAGCAGAAGCGCTCAAATTCTTGCACAGAATGATCAAGTCACGAACAAGCATCGGACAGCAAAGGCCGGAAACTTGGGGGTTTCATTTACATTTTTAACACTACTGTACGCTTGCCTTTTGAAGGTCCTTTCCATTTCAGATTCTCGTATAAAGACATTATACAGAATTGATCACCAGTATCGTGTGGATAGCCATTTGTCTTGCGTATAGTTTGTAAACGTTCTCAGTTCAGGGATCAGTGCGGCGAACCATGAACCGCAGTCACGTCCTTTGCAGCGCTCTGTTTCTCGTCCTTATAGTGCCGTCAGGCTACTCGTATCTCCGGAGAACCGTCAGTAGGTCATCTGTAACTACCTCTAGCACATCATGGAGGGAAAATTCGACCGGAAATGCTACCTTTTCTCCGGAAATCACAGCCCAAGTGTCTCGCTTTGGGTCAACTCAGCGAGGGACGGTGCTTGTTTCTTATTTGCATTACAAGACCTTGGATTCCGGAATTAACAAACTATTGTCCTGTCGGTGTTACTGGAATGGCAAGTTGTTCTGGCTGAGTACACCTATTAGTCGCCTGGTATGTTTTGCACCTCGTGTCAAGACCAGACGTGCCAAATGCCCGTGCGTCTACTACGCTAACACCTCTGCCTCGTTCCACTGCCTGCTCCATGGGGACTTGGTATTCAAACTCAACCCTGGCCCTGTTAACAATGCCGGTCAATCAGCATCAAGTTCTAATTGTCCTCGGAACAAAAGCAGTCGTCGCAGTTCAGCTCCTGTTTGTGGTGTTTGTGAAAAAGCCGTGAAACGAAATCAAAAACGGTTTCTTTGCGTGATTTGTAAGGATTTAACTCATGTGTGCTGTGCGCAGATTTCAACCGCCCTCATCAAAACAACTCGTGCGGACTCTCCCCTTTCATGGACCTGCTCAAAATGCATGCTTTCTGAACTGCCATTTTTTGGCCAGCGGTCTCTTGACACGTCTGACGTGATCGACAACGGGCTACCTGTGGATGAAGACCAACACCTAAACGCCCTAGAAGAGAGGAGTCAACAGCTCAAAGTCTTGCATATCAACACGCAAAGTATGACCTCCACCTTTGACAGTCTGTTAATGACCATCGATCGCTACTCATTTGACATCATAACCATGAGTGAAACATGGCTAAACGAAAATAAACTCAGGTTGCAACACGTGACGATACCGGGGTATGTCCAAGTTTTCAATCATAGGGACAAAATTAAGGGCGGAGGCGTCGGGGCTTACGTCAAGGAATCAATTGATTTCAAAAGACGGACTGATATCGAGAAGCGATATCCCTCCATGGAGCATTTGTGGATCGAGATCAAAGGCCGAAACAAGCATAGCAATCTCCTGCTGGGTATAGTCTACAGGTCTGATTCAGTAATGGTTTGTTCCGACTGGCTGGGACTTTTTGAGTCTCTTCTGTCCGACTTAACTGTAGCATGGGAAGGCATGCTACTGGTAACTGGCGATATTAACCTCGACCTTTTCTGTCCAAATAAGCCACCAGTGCGTAAATATCTGGATATACTCTCGACTTTAAATCTCACCCAGCACGTAACTAAGGCGACGCGCACTACTCTCCACTCAGAGACGCTGATCGATCATATTATCACCAATATGCCTCGACAGGTAACGTTCACCGACGTGTTACCTT
>JAOBYH010177753.1:0-26854 GCA_025403525.1 Umimayanthus kanabou
GGAGGTGCAGACATATCCCCCCACTTGCTGCCTGGGACCGGGCTCTACTTTTCTATTGATGTGCCCATCTATGGGAGCATTCCCCCTATGGCACTTGCAAGCACCCCCACTCTTGGTCCACTTCAGTTTGAGGTGCACCCTCCCGCAAAAAATCCTGGCTCTATGCCTGATTTTCTTCAAAAGCTTCAATCTTTCTTTTAATTTTCGGGTAAAGACTACTTGTTCAGGACAAGCGTGTGCTTGAAACTTTAGGTACATGTACATTGATTTCATATCAATTGCCTGATTATAGTTTGATTTAATTGCTGTTAGTGTGTATTTCAGATGTTGAAGATGATTGTCAATCAAATCTCCCTCTGACAAACTTAGTCAGTATGTCACAGCAAAGAAATGGTGAGTTTGACCATTGTCTCTTATGGAAGATTAGTTTTGAAAAAAACTTTTTCTTCTGTGTTGGGGAGTAAGCTGAATATGGGTTTTATCAGCAAGGGTTGATATGGTATGTTTTTTGCCTGTGGGGTTTGATGTTTAGCTGACATTTCGAGCGTTAGCCCTCCGTCGGAGCATACATTGTTTCTTTTTACTTGCAACTGCATGGTATTTCATAGTTTGCTGGACAGTTGATCAATATTTAATTATAAATGCATGGATATTAGGTTGCATGATCAAATTTTTATTTAATTATTTAATTTGAATAACAGATGAATATGAAGAATTTCTGAAGATAGCAGCCAATCTGTTGTCCGAATGGAATGTTCCCAAGGTTAATAAGTGGGAGAAGAGAATGGAAGCCAGTCATGCCAGCTGGGAATCTGCCAGGCAAGGCATCTTTGAAGCAGTACTGAGGTCGGAAGCTGCTACTGTGCAACACTGTAGCAACTGCAACTCTAAAAATGCTGTTGTAAAGTGTCTCGAGTGCAATACAAAGAGCCTGCTATGTGCAGAGTGTGATACAATGGTACACAGTAGCAGCCCCTTCCATGATCGGTCAGTGCTGTACCAAGGTTGCTTTGTGCCATTGAAACCAACCATGGGTGTTGATGAAGAAGGCAACCTTGTGAGACATAGTAAGTACTTTTTCTTCAAATATTTAAGCATCCAGGTAGGGAGCAGATTCATGTTGTAAGGAGGTTCAACTGATAGAAACTCTTCCACATTAATTATTACATTACAACTATACTACATTATATGAACTCTGTAAACCTGATCTCTTGTCTGAGACCTCAGATCCTGTCCCTTGATCCTTGCATGATGACCGTGATTTTAATACTAACATGACCTTCGCTTTTGACAATCTCAGCCTGGTAATAAAAGTGCATGTAATGTCTTTATTTCAGAACGGTATCTTCCAATTACGTCTGTAACATGCTCAACATGTAATGCTGCAATGGACTTCATGGACAATGGCACACAATGTATTGTGGTCACACTAAAGGGTCTGTATGTACAATCATGTTAGTAGAAGTTAAAATTCATTCCATTCAAAGTTCTCTCCATGTGTTGGACTCTGCACAGTTACTCTAATACTACACGTAGATGATTGCCTATTGACTATAAATAATAATGTTACTGATCACCTTTAAAAATAGAGCTCTGACCAGTGATTTTAAATTTAACTTGTTTCTACAATTTTCATCTAATGCAAAGCATAATATTTATACATGCTACACATAGCTGACAGAGTTGAATGTTGAATTGTTTAGTTTTCAATATAAGTAGCAAGTGCTCCAAAGAACCTTCTGAGTATTGTAGTATTTGATTTAAAAAGTGGAACTTTATTTAAAATGCCATGAAATACACTTTAACTGTCTACAATTATATAAATTTCCATTTACCCTTTTATGTTGAATTTTTGCAGCATTTGATTATTATTTGTGCAAATTTTGCAAATTTTCAGGAATTCCCAAAAAAACCCATCCCAACAAAATTATTCCATGCAAAATTTAAATTTGCAAGGTATTATCTTTATTTTGTGGAAATCACTTATTTTTTTTCAAATATCCTACAGAGATCAGCACTCATTTCACTCACTGATAGACCATAGTGGTTAGAATGTACTGTTTTGTGAAAGAACTCAATAAATCCTGTAATACATATTAAAACACAATTGTCAATTCATGGCTTTTTCATGGTGTCGGCAAAACCCATGAATTTTGAAAACACAAGTTTCATGTTCATTTGATCATATGTTTACATGTATTTTGCGCAATATAAATATTAAATGATTAAAATTATTATTAGGTCATGAAAATCAATTCATGGCTTTTTCATGATGTTAGATTTTATAGTGCATGTAGATCTAGAACCTTATTGCACATGCTTGTTTTATTGCTGTTGTCTCTTTTCTTTAAAAGTTTGGCTGAAATCACAAAAAATCATTTCGTTTTAGAAAATAGCATGCCTTCTGTTTGAAAAAATGAAAACTTACAAAATGACTAACTTTTCAAATTCATAAAAAAAAAATTAATTATTAATAATAGTACTTGCAAAATATCAAACCATACATATGTACATGTATTCATCACTTTTTAGCTTGTTGTGTTATGAATTTCGAATTCTCTTGATATGCCTGTTATTATAATTATTTTTAACAACTCCTTATAATATATTTTGGTTTGCATTTTTCATTTATTTATAGAACTTTACATACTAGGCTGACCAATTTGTGAAATGAAATGAAATGTTCCTTTTTCTTTTACATGCCATTTTTTTAACTTCCTTTTTACAGGACGATATGATCTGGATGTTGTAACAGGCCTGTACATACTGCAGGAGCTGCAACAAGTCCCTGCCTGTTGAGCTGAACATTCAAACAGTTGTTGAAATGGGATTTTGGCCAGGCACTCCAACTACTGTGTGTACCCTTTTCTCCCAAGAACTGTTTGAATACTGGGATTTGCTGCAGAAACGGATGCCTGGGGTCTCAGAATTGTCTTTTGTTACTGGTCTTGCTGATTTCTCCTCAGTTAAAGGAAGGGTAAACAAAATTTTATGTCTTGTTAAACATTGGCATATAGGAAAATGTATACCATATACTGTGCTCTCCAGATTATAAATGTAGCAATTAAATGTAATTTGTTTTCATGTAGAGTACAGTCATCTCATTACTCAACTTGCATTGTTGCATAATTATTATTATACAATTCTATACAACTTACAGTAAACACATCTGTTTAAAGTATAATAATTTTAAGTGTTATACATGTATTTATTGCTGTAGTTGAGAATAGTTTGTACTTCAATTTCTCCATAAGGTTGGGGGAATCAATATTTCAACCTTCAGACGTTCCTTCAAAGAGTGGAAGTTCTGTAAATATGAACTGGACCAATTGCAGGCCAGGGATTGGATGGCCTGTCCACCCTGTGCAATTAGGCAACACTCAGCCCATATAGATGGTAACATGAAGCTATATAGATTTAGGGCTGCTGGAAGGTAATACTTAAAAACTTATTTTTGTTGTTACATTTGTTAACTTCAATCAATATATTATTGCTTGACCTTTTTGTTTGTTGTAGATATATAATTATGTTCCTTCACACAGTTACATGTATTGTTGTTTTAGATGCTGCAGTGAGGTCGAACTTATTATAATTATATTATTAGCAACCAATATAAATTTATGATTGGAAATGGCTGGTTGGGCTTCTCAGTAGAGGCTTTGAAAGTTGGACTATAATAGCTAGCTTGATTTGTAATACTTGCTATGGTGATAGTCTGTGTTGACAAAATTTTAATATTAGTTTTTCAGTTATGAAGAACCAAACTAATTTAATCATTGTCAATTACTATAGGTACCAGTTTACAATGTATACTTTTTCACAATTGTAGCAAACAGCGAGAATGCTACTACAAGGAAACTTTTGTAGCATCAAGGGCTAAAGTAAACCGCCACATTGAAAATGTTTACATGGGAACAAAAGAAAAGGTTTGTTGCTGTACAGAATTACATGATTGTATATTGTTTGGTTTTCTGCTATTGTATTAAGTTAGAGTTTACAACATCTTTATTGTTTATATACATGTAATAATATTGTACAGATAAATTTTATATTGTATGCATGCAATCTGCAAGTGTATTGATTCTGTGCCTTTTATATGCAATAGTAAAAAGCAGTCTAACTGCTATTAATATTTTCTCTAATAATCACCATTATAGGCCTACTTATTTGATTTTATACCATCCAGAAGGGGGTGCTTAATTAATAGAGGAAAGGCACCTGTTAATTAAAGAGGGGTGCTTATTTGAAAATATCCATTTCAAGAACATACATGTATACCACAGAATTTACAAAAACTTTGAATTAATATTAATTTTGTATATTTTTTATGTTATATATTATTAGTCTATTATAAATTTTAATTATCATTAGAATTAGAACTGATTGTGATATGTACATTTAGATCTTTTAATTAGACTGTAGTTGTACATGTATTGCACAAGTAAAAATCCTTTCATTGATAATCATACAGTATCAATTGCTGTAACAAATTGTTATTATTATTATTGAACATTATTATTATTACCACAAATGGGAATAGCAAATAATATGTTTGGTTGGGTTTTACAAGTTTTTCTTTGATTTTTCTTTGAAAAAAATGACACTTTCCAACAACTTTCAATGATGTAAATCAAGAAGTGAAAAGTGTTTGACAACAAATTTCTGGTAACTCGCTTTGGTCATGATCATGGCTGGGCTATATATATATGGGTCGCTTATTGGAGGAGGGGCACATATGAACAAAGTCCTATTTAGGGGGGGGGCTTGTTAGAAGAGAGGATATTATTGGGAACAGAGCAAGCATAAGAGAAAATACAGTATGTACGTTATCATCTACAGTTCTGGACCTGTTTGTCTGAAACCTGTATGACTTTATCCAGCAGTTAAATCCCTATCCAACAGATATTTTTATATCAAAATATTTTACCCGCTGGATAGGGGTTTATATCCACTGGATAAAGTTACCCAAGCTTCGTACAACCAGGCCCTGTTTAGTACTAAAATTGATGCTATATTTCTGTAAGGAAACATGTACGTCCAAATGTGGTGAAACCAACTGGCGAGCGGCTGGCAACACTGGGAAGAAGAAAAAGAACCTGGATGAAACTGGGCTTGAAATTCTGGGGTGCAGGCACAGCATTGCCCAGTCGGCTGTATCTATGTATTTTGGCGAAATATATGGATATGGTCATTATTTGCAGCATGTATTTTGCCTGCCAAGAAAAGTTCACTTTCTGTGGTATGATATTGTCTGCATGTACTGGCCCTGGCTGATTAAGAAGAACCCAGAAACTGCAAAAGTTATGAAACCAGCCCTATCTGTTATGCATGCTAAAGCCCATACCTGGGGCTGTCAGGTATTTAAATGCACATATAGCTAGTTAATGGGTGAGGAGGATCAGCACCCAAATTCTCAAAGTGCTTATTAAAAACGTTACATAAATGTGAGCAGATAGTTGGTATAGGGCAATTACCCCTTTGGCATACATGTGACATGTACAGCATATCATGTGTGCTAAGCTTTAAGCCGATCTTAGCTACTAGCCAAACCTCAGAAGTCAGCAGTGGGATTTTTGACACAACAAAGCAGAAACAACTACAAAAACATTCACCTACATGTATTGATAAGCCTTTAGAAGTGACAAGTTTGAACTAACTGTGGGAATTTTTTTGTTCGACTTACTAGTGAATAAACACTGTACACATACATGTACTTGAACACGTGTTGCAATCCAATGACCAATAGTTTCCATGACTTTTCATCTACTGTTTTCTTGCAACAGGTTCATGCATTTACCTTGTAGACCTGCTCTGACACTGAAGCATTTAGTTGGAATCACGTATCAGTTTTATTTCTTCTGCAAAGGTTCTTTGGGGTGGACGAATGCAGCAAGGTGCTGGTGGAACGACTGGAGAAGAAGTTGAGCAAATAAACAGTCACTTTTCCAGGCTAGGAAATAGCACGAAGCATATGTTGCCAGAGGGTACTTACTAGCTTTAATTCAATCAATTGGCTAATTGATTAATGTATAACGGGGTGCGTCAAAGTTATTTTGCATAAGTTAGGTTTGTCTGCTCCAGCGAAAATTGGCTAATGAATTATGGTTATGAGTGTATTTTCTCTAGTAAGCACGCCTAGTACTCCTTTAATTTTCCAGTCCATAGGAGAGATATTTGTTAGAGGTGAAGCACTTATTAGATAAGGACTCTTATTAATTATTTTTCATTTTTAGGACAAATACCACAAATGGGAATGCCAACCAGTGTTGTTGTTTTGACTATTTAGATGCCCGTCTGATATGTAGAAGATGGAACAAAAATCTCAGTCAGATTTCCATTTTGTATATCAAGAAGCAACTTGGAACATGTTTTAAATAGCTTTTTATTCCTTCCTTAATACCACTTTGTGAAGAGGGTCACAATCAAGAGGTGCTTGTTAGTACGGCTGGTATTATTAAAATATTCGTTTGAGGGGCACTTATGAAAAGGGAGCGCTTATTGAAAAATTGTGCCACTTATTTTGTATGTATTTACTGAGCACCAATGTTGGATATGTACCTTGTACTTTTTGCTGTTGCCAGTACATGCACGTATTTGATTCAGTTGAGTTGCATAAATATTAACATGATGTTTGCACATTCATGTTTGTTAAACTTGTCTGTGGTTAACATTTCTGACATCAAGTAAATCATGTATAGTACTGCCCCAAGACTATGGATAGAACTACCACTAGATATTAAGATTAGACCTTCGGTTAGCGTTCTTAAATCGCGTTTGAAGGCTCATCTTTTTAGAGGCGTTTTTAACTAGTTTTATAAGTTTTCTGTCTATATGTTACAATTTTCTTTATATACTTTTTCGGTTACTTTTCATTAATATTATAAAGCGGTACATAGAGCATTATAGAGTTATTATTATTATTATTATTATTATTATTACTATTACTATTATTATAGGCAGGGAAGAGCACTTAACTGAGCATGCACTGGCTTGGAATCGAAGAAAAATAGTAAAGATGCCAGCAATGCTTCACAAGAGATTTCTGAAGGTTTGTGTCTATGATTGAATACTACCTCAAATGTACGTGAGCTGATCCATGTAATTTGAAATGTAGCATAACTTTAACAATGCATAGTAGTTGAGAAGTGTTCTATAAATGTACCTCTTGCGTAAGTGTTCTAATACATGTACTAGTAATGTCTTGTATGCATAAACAACATTGTTAAATACCAAACACTAGATATTGAATTTCTGGTAATCTGATTGGCTTTCTACACACGGTTTAAATCTTGTATCCTGTAGTTTGTCCAAGTTTGGAAACTGACAATGTTTGGTATTTAATAAATTAGTTATCCACTCACGCTTGTTGGATATGAGCTTACAATATGACAGCCTACTCGGTGCTCTGCCCTCGTCCGCTATCTAAAAGCTCATATCCAACACGCGTTTGTGGAATAATTTGTAATTTTTGAGAGGGGGACGTTTACCTCGCAGTTGACGTAGGATCAGTTTAGTTTTTCCTTGCAGTTTTAAAATGTCAGTTTTGATCATTTCCTAGTTCAAACAACAAGCTGCAGATGCAAAAAACAAGCTCATCCAAGACCTTGAAGATCTTGGTGTTCCAGCAGCTAGTTCTGGCACACCTACTATGCCTGTGGAGTGGATCGAGGATATAAAATCAGTGGCTAGAGGTGGGATACTAACAGAAATAAAACTAACATCCGTTCTTATAAAAAAGGGGTGGATAGGCATTTTAATGTTAAGGTGGCATTTTTGTATTAATATTAAATGCAATTAATATTACGCAGGAAAACAAAACCGTTGTAATGTTTGATAGAATTGATAAGTTTATTGAGATATGATCCAAGTAGTTCCTTACTATGAATTCTTTAGAAGAAAGCTCGAGAAGGAGGAAACACGCAATAAGTCGTGCGGAAGAAGCGTACATTGTGTCATTGCTGTGCGGAACGAAAGAACCAGCACATAAGGATATCCTGTTGAGTCATGCAACCGCTCTGTACCCTGCCTTTATGAGGAAGATGGGGTCGTCGGATACTAAGCAGGTCATGGAGAGTATGGAACAGGAGCAGAGTAGTCTATCCACCACATGGGAGGAGCTGCTCAATGAGGGTGAATCCGTTATTAATGAAACGGTGCTTGCAGAGTTGCAGTGCAAGATTCAGAGCCTGTACTACAGCATTTTTCAGTTCACAGCGAACTTCAACAGACTATCAGGTTGGTTTATTATAACATGATTTCCCATAACCATCCATCTGGTATGTTAACGTTAATGTTTCTGTTAACACCTAGACTTAAATGGACTGTTAGTTTTCAATTAGTTTAATTGAGTTTTAAACTGATGAAAGCATTAATGTTTCAGCGTTTTTGTATATGCTCTGACAACATCATCAAATATTAATGGTTTGGAACCAGATCCAATCCTCAATCATGCATGCATGTTTTGTTTCAGCTGCTTTACCTTTACTAAGCCAGCCCATTCCGAACATGTTCAGATTTTAATGTTTTATAGGCGTTACCTCCATTACCACATTATTTATTTCAATGCTGTGTTAAATCGTGTGTGCAAAAATAACGTTATCTACTTTCAAGCTGTTGTTTTAAAGAACGATGCAATTAATACATTAACATCTGATCATGTAACAGACTATTTCACTGGTATTAAGCCTGTAATCCTACTCACATTACGCACAGCCGCATTTAGGGTAACACGTATGACCTTTTATCTCAAGATACAACAAAGCTACGCACCCGTCTGCGGAAGAAAATCACATCATCCAAGAAGGAAATGAAGACTGCTGTTGAAAATTTCAACGCCATGGTCCCTGCAACAGATCGTATAAAACTGGACGACGTTGAAGAAGGAAAATTTATTTGGTTTCCAGAAGCAGCAGCTGATACTGGTAAATGTGCGACAATTCAGTAGCATGTCTCAACAACACCTAACAACAAACCGATCATGCTCCTGATCTCATGTTTGTGTTCACCTTCTTTGTCTAGGAATTCCTGTTCGAATGAAGAAGATTGTCGTTGAAAGACATAATGAGTGGCTAAGGTTTGAAGAAGAAGTTGAGCTAATCAAGGAAGAAGCCAAAGATTACATTGCCTATTACAAGGACATTGTTTTGGACCGGCTTTCCAAGCAGTGCAAGAGCTTACTTGCTGATCTGAAAAAAGGTACTATCCATGAGGTTTCTTAAAGTCATATCTGTCACATTTTGATATATTTTGTACCTATTTCGGTAACCCTTTACTACCGACCTCAGGCGCACTTAGCGGAATTTCTTTATATTTCGCAATGAGATCTATAACTAAAAATACTAAAAGAGAACTCTCGTTAACTATGCTTCCTCTTATGGTTCAGGACAATCAACAAACTGATTAGCTACATGAAATAATGAGTGCAATTAATATCTACTGTGCTTCGTCTTTGAGAAGACACTTGCATTAAGGGGAGACTATAAGCTCACCTGCATAGCACTACGGCAACCAACGTTAACTGGGGGCTAATCGGGAAACAGTTCTGACCTGGATAGGGTTTAGTTGATTTGAACGTTATTGCCGCTTTTCTAGAATGATTTGAGTTACATTATACTGCCTAGTTTATGCCTATAGTGTTCTTTTAGTTTTCTTTAACAAAGCTTGCTAGGGTTCTTGTAGTTGCCTTTTCCCCGGGATTACTCGTCTTTCATTGGTTTCTTACTCATTGACTAACAGGAACAGAGTCTGAGGACGAAGGCGATCATGAAGCACCGAGTGTGCCTGCAGGGAACATAAAGGTGTGTGGGTATATCTTAAGTGTATACTGGTGGCATATACCACCAAATGAAGATTTTAAGTATTTAGCCTACAATCCCGTCCAAAATATATTGCATTTTTAAGCCTCATCTTATGCAAAGTTGGTCAAGTTGCTGTCAGTCCATCCAGGAGCCACCGTTATTATACAAGAAATAAACAAAATTGATTGGGATGTGCGTGGGAGATTGTCTAATATGTCGATTGCGAGATTAAGTGCTTTATCATTTAATATTAAGTTAGCATGGAACGTAATTTTCTTCTGTTTAATTTCATTTTTATCGGAATTGTATTATGGCGAATGGTTGAAATTAGAGAAATGCATACAAGTGGGTTAGTGGGGTGCATGTGTAACCAAAATGGTGACTGTGAAATTTGACACCATCATCGAGTTTAAAAAGGGAATAAATAATAAATCTAGAATCATGAAATGTTCTACAGCTCAAGTCAATAGAATAGTGGTCGTAAATACAGCAGGTAGTATTACGGTTTTGAACCATGCAAATAATTTGAGTTTGTCATTTCTGTGTGCCTCAACTTGAGGTCGTGAACCTTGAAGGTAACTTCATCCTTCCCACGTTATGTTTGCCTTCTGAATGACCACAAAACTGACTTTACCAATTAAAACGATTTTTATATCGTTTCTTACTTTGTTTGTATGTATTCACTTTATCGTAAACAGGATAGGTACGCCACTGATTCTAAAGAGGACATGGTTTTGCGTGGTCAGATTGCTCTCACAAAACGTGCGATGAACTTTGCGCTGCAGCAGTTGTCGACTGGAGTTTCCACGTTTAGGACGATGTTAAATGAAGATGTTGTGGATGCTGTCGATGACCTCCAGCAGTTGATCATCCAGTTAAACAACAACTTTGAAGACCTAGATGGCAACGAGAATGATGAGTATGACGGCGATGAGGATGATGAAGGGGATGAAGATTGTGAAGAAGGCGATGATACTGTTGATGAAATCGTCGGAGACGAGTTCGCTGTTATAAATGTTTAATGAAATGGTATCTCTCAAATCACTGAATGTCGATACTTTCGGTTTAATGCTGCTTTTTATTTGCTCGAAACCATATTGACTGGCTTTTTCAAAAATTAAGATTGTGACTGAGGACGGTTCTGTTCTAGACACTTGTAGTTTGTTTGGTGACTTATGTACTCCCGAACCTGATTGCTGGATAAAACCTGATATAGAATGACAGACTGGGCCCGGTTCCAAGCTCGAAGGTTGATTAACCATAACTCTGAGTCAAGCCGAAGTTCAAGTAGTATTTTCTTCGGCAAATAAAGGTTCCCAGCGCTTACAAAACACCATTAAAACTTTCATTATAAACCCACACGACAAGGCAAAAAAGGAAACTTGAATCGGTTTATAAGTTAGGAGCTGTGAACATGGATTTATGTTTTTTTTAACCCTGGGTTAAACCAGCCTTCGAACAACCGGCCCCTCATGATCTCGATATTGAAAGTACCAGTTGAAGTGTTGTTAATACAGCATTTAAGATATGACTTTAATATTTGAAAATGTGTTTAGTGAGACGTACGATTAAACGAACTTTAGTACGGGAACTATGCAGAGTGATTATGTATGTCTACAGGGTAGGACATCACTTTATGAGAAAATATTTACGTTGAAGAGCGTTTCTGATTTCTGGTTATGATTAAAATAACCTAGGATAAAGTTTTAAACCTATGTTATTTTTTATTGTAATGGTGTTAATGATTTCGGCAGTACTCGATATGTGTATGACAAATGTTGCACAACATGATATGTTGTTGTTTTCTAAAAGAAAATATTTCCTCAGTCTCGAGTTCCAATGGCTGTGCACTATACCAATGAGGAATAACAGAGAGGGAAACCTCGTCACCCACATAAAGTTTTGTTCTAGCTACCTACAAAGTGTCAATTAACCTACATTGTGCCCTGCTGTCCCAATGGGTACTTTCTCTTATACGAGAAAGGAGTTGGTTCGAATCCAACAGGGAGTAGCACTGTGTAGATTTGTTGGTATTTGCAGATCCGCTTAACCAGTGATTTGTACAGCACCTGTGAAATGATAAGACTGACTACCAAAGTTGACTCGTCTCTATCGTTTCAGAAGAATTAAGACCGCAGATCATTTCAAATGAAAACGACATATCGTACATGCATAGGGCGACAGTTTTGAATAACTATATTTTGTAGAAGCAGCACAAGACATACATTCTGTAAAGAAAGAAGCTCGTATTGTCAGTTAGGATGTGTCCTTCAATTTTTTTTTTCAAACACTGTATTTATTCGAATAAGCTCCGTTCCCAACCTTTACAGCACCCGGCCAACCACTACAAACGGCTTTTTTGTACAGAGCACATCTGAACTAGAAGTTTGTTTGTTTGCTGATAAATATCGATTAGTAACTTCGGCCAAATTGCGTCATGTTTGAGTAACAAACGCTTGATTTTGGAAGCTGACAACTCTAGCTGTTAAAACCTAATCGTGGTGGTGGTGGTGTTCCTATTGGAATTAGTAGTAGTGTTGGTGGTAATGGTGTTTCTCGTGGTGGTATTGCTTTTTGTAGTGGTGTAACGGTGGCGCTGGCAATGTTTGTCGCGTTTCTGTTCTCTATAAGGTCAGGTCGACAGTTGACCTTCTGGCGTGATATTTTAACCCTCGGACGACCAAGTTATTTTCATAACCCCCCCTCCCCCTGGACGTTCGTAACAAGCATTGTTAGTGGACAAGCACATGGATTCGTTGAAATTCAAAGAGGAACTTGAATTTGTGTAGGAGGAGATGTAGAGTTTTATTAAGATTTACAAGACGACGGCAGTACCTTCTTTACAACATCAACAGACAAAGGTAAAATATTTTTTAAAAGGTGCTGCGGTTATAATAAACCTCTAAGAACGTTACTTATTATTCTTTTTTTTTAAAGAAATTCTGGTTGTAATGGCAAAACTGTCCCTTATAAACTAAGGAATAGACTTTGCCATGAAGCAAACTGCTGTTGGAGTAATTGCCTTCGCACCAGTTATAACAGACGATTTAGCTATATTTCGTCAGGCACTCCTGACTCATTATTTCAAAGATTCGAGTGATTGGGGTGACGAAGATGAGGACGAAGATGAAGATGATGATGAAGAAACGGAGTCAACAGCAAGAGGAAATCTCGGAACATCTGCAACTGCAGACATTATTGTCATAGCGTTTCAACAAATTGAGTCACCATTACTGATCAGCGTGCAAGCGGAGACTCTCCGCAGAGGAGTAACGTGCTGGAACTTCCCAGTTGATACCAGCCAAGGCCGCTACAATGGTAGAAATGGGAACAACGCCTTTAATTTGACGAGCTTGTTGAAAGGCTATTGCTGCATTCAGAAACAATAGAGGTGGAATGAATTTGTAACCTACACATATGAGCGACTGCGTATCCGCATATCAATTTCGAAGAAACATGAATTGAAGGTTATGAAATTTGGTGTTTCTTGCTAATAACTAGGTAACAGTGGCCATTTTTCACCTAAAATTAGAAGTTGATCCTGTGATGTCACAACTTAAGGTAGGATGTTCTCCTTTGGTAGGAAGATGCGTATTGGGCCGTAGATGTACGAAACGGAGTTTGAGGCAGAAAATCTTACTGACGTAGGAGATAGCTTGATTTTTTTAGGTGGGCGTGTCCGACACATTTTGGTCTCCCGTTTCGGTTACGGTAAAGGTCAAGGAGTAACTTGAACAGTAGGATGGGGTTCCTGGGATGCTCTACATTTGGTATACATGTACCCTCCGCAACCCTAGCAACCCAAGTTAACTGACAAATTTTTGCCGAAAAAATGAAGTTGTTGACTTACTGCACAAGATCGACATGTAGTTTTGTTCTTACCTGGGTTTTTGATACTTCAAGGTTAAGGGATAAAGTTGAAAATATTCCTGGTTATTCATCCAATTTAAACCAAATTTGGAACGGAGCTACTTTGGCACAAGACACGCTTGGTGTATAAAGGATTTGTTAATTGGAGCAATATTATCGATTTTATATTAATTTTAAAAATAACCTAAAATCGACATTTTAGGGGTCCAGAAAGTTTGGACATTTGTTACAATATCTCCTACGATCTTTGAGTAAACATTATCAAATTTATAAACAAAGTATATACGACTAAGGGCTATCTGTGCTGTAAAGGGCAAGGTTAAATATTAATTAGTTTTAGAGATAATTGTGTTTAAAGTTCAAAAAATCGCCATTTTTGGTCACTTTACTATGCAACAGTGGGCGTATCCCACTTTAAATGATGATTTCATGTATACCGTTTAGAGTTTTACAAAATCCTTTGGTACATATATGTAGCATGTCACTGGCTATAAGCAGTGTAAATTTTATGTGTTTTCGTTGAGGTAGGCGCGTTAAATTGGCAAAAAAATGGCGAAAATTGGTGATTTTTTGACCAAAAGTGCCCTTACAAGAACCTTACGTTTGACAAATCTGGCAAAACTATTGAAAAACCGAGATACGCTCTGGATAGAGGAGGTGTTGCTGTAGATTGTAGAATAGTTCCCGTTTCAAAATCTTTTATAGCCTCTGAGATATTGACACAAACTTGTTGACCTCGCTTTTTTCGACCATAGTCACTTTCATCCGTAACCATGGCAACAGTGTTGCTTTGATTGACACCATTGACATTGCATTCAATAGCCTGATCATGTAGATATGCTGTCTTGCAGTTTCAGTTCATATCCTTCAGTTGCCTATTTTTGACAAATATTTCAATTTGGTCAACTATAAGCGTCTCCTGATTGGTCAATTTCAAGGATGACGTCATAGAAAATATTGCCATATTTTCACTTTATCGGGTAATAGTGCAGGCTATCTCGTTTGGTCATAGCTCTTAAACTGATTTCACAGGTTTGATTTACTTTAAGCAACCCACCACGTTAAATTTTGCTCAAATGTAGACTGCTCATGATTGGCTGTTTTTCAAGCTGACGTCACGAAATGGATATGGCAGATGCTTTAGCTATTGGGCTCTTGATATATGTAATAATACTTAAAAAATTTACAATTTTCTATATTTAGTGGGTGTTTTAGTAAACCTACCCAAAATATGCGGTTGCTAGGCAACGGTTCATGTGACGTCACTGAAACCTACATAGAATTAATCAGCGCGTCAACGTACGTCATATATATGACTTGCACGCCAATCGGAGAACCAAACAGAAATCGAGGCAAATTTGGTAAACCTTACCCCTTACCAAATTTCAAATTTGGGCTTGAGCTCAGATTTGTGTGAAAGTAAACCATATGACGTAATTTGACGCGTAGAACACGTTTCTGACGTCGAAATTGTCATATCATACAAAATGACGAAGTTATCGTTAATTCTTTTAAAATGAATTTTCCAGGAAACCGACCCAAGTGTCTTTGACCCGTTGCCATGGCAACACCTTTGTACCCCTGACACGGTTAATATGTCAATCAAAGGTATATGCTCTAGCAGTTTGGGATCATAAGTATCATTTGCCAAGTTGTGGTATCCTGTCAAACTTGACACTCTGTATAAGTCGAATTCACAGTGATAGTTAAAGATTTACCAAAATTTTGCTCAGACGTTGGCCCAAATATCTCAAAGGCTATTTAAGATAACTCAATGAAACTTTTCTTACAACCTGCAGCAACATCTCATCTATCCAGTGAATATTTCAGATTTGGAATACCTTTCACAAATTTGTCAGTAGTTAGGTTTTTGTGAGGAACACTTTGGTGCAAAAAGTATTATTTTTTAAAAATTGACCAAAAATTTTGGTCAAACTTTGTGCCAACTGATATCTCAAAGGCTATTTAAGATAACTCAATCAAACTTTTACTACGACCTGCAGCAACTTCTCCTCTATCCAGTGAATACTTCGGTTTCTCGATAGCATGTATAGATTTGTCAGGCGTAAGGTGTTTGTAAGGGCACTTTTTGCCAAAAATGGTCAATTTTCACTTAAAACAATTTAGGACGTTAACCTAAACATTTTTATTTTAGATCCGTGTACAAGTCGAATCCGGTGTCAATTTTGGGTAAAACGTGTCGACTTATACACGGCTATAGATTATATGTCGTTTTACGACTTAACCCTATACCCAAATTACCCCAAAATACTAACATACTACTGTCAACTTATACAAGGGTGTGGTCATTCAATCTAGTTTTTTTTACTTTTGTTCCGTGTATAGGTCGAATTCGGGGTCAACTTTAGGTGCTAAAGGGTCGCCTTATACACGGCAAAAGAATGTATATCACTTTCGGTCTTAACCCTCTACTTAACCCAAAATATCTAACCCTCATGGTCGACTTATACACGGAGGTGAAAAGTAGCCACCCTAAAAATTCTTTTCTTGGTACTTCAAAAATCTCAAGTCCCTTTTACCCCTTTTAGTGGCTCTTATTAACAAGTTGACGACCCTCGTGAAAAATAGCCACTCAAACAGGTGAAAAATAGCCACTTTAGAACAGGTGAAAAATGCCTCAGGAGTGGCTATTTTTCATGTGAAAAATGGTAGTTACATCGCCAGGTATCGGCATATCCACATGCAGATATACCTATAAGTGTGACGTATTATTATCATGCAGCCACTATGTATCCATGTAACCAGGCTATTCAGGGATGGAGTTTCGATGTGGCGGGGTATTCTGCAGTTACTCCGAGGTTGTTCAAAATACAAAACAGTCATTTAGCATTTAGCACAGGATCAGTTATAACTGAATTTGAACAAGTATTTAGTAAAGTACGACTTGTGTTTTCCTACCTTATTTAATAAGATGAACCATGGTGTTTTTAACATAACGTTTTCTGTGCCACTGAGAAATAAACTATCTGAACAATGGAAAAAGAAAAAAATTGTTTTATGTGTCTAGATTTCGCTTTTCAAACAATCAGTGATTGTATTGTATTAATACATGAAAACTCCTGCTTTTGCATACAGCTGTACGTTTGCTGGCTTTCTGTTACAGAACATATCCAAGAAAACAAATACTTTTATCATTAGAAAGTAGTTTTCACTTGAATAAATACCACATGTATGATCTGGCATGAAGTTTTACAACATCAATACGCCAAAGCATTTTACTGTTTTATCAAAAGATGCCAGTGGTTGATCTGAAGAATTAACTCTGATAATGATTGAAATCCCTGCAACACACTGTTGTTCCTATAGGTAATTGAACTGGGCGGAATTCAATTTGGGAAAATCATGTCGGCCCATGTCGTTTGTCCAAATTGAAGTCAATAATTGCCTGTTCCTTTAAGAGAACTCAGGACAATTCTTTAAATTTGCCAGATGACAAGTGATTTTTGAAAGACAGATGAGGACCCTTTAGACTGCCTTTAATAACATAGGGGCCAACCAAGAAAATGGGGTACAACTTCCATTTTAGGACATACTTAAATATGCAACATTTCAATGGTAGAAATTTCCTTGTTATGCAGTTATTTGTGTTTAATACAATCAGCCAAATTGAATGCAAGTGCAAAAAATAAATTTAATTTTGCATAGCATGCAAGGTGCACCGAGTAATATTTTGTTTGTCAGTACCTTCCGAGTCACTGCAACGTTATTACATAACATATAGTTTAGAAGTTGATTGTATTAAAACTAAAAAAAACGAAGAATGTGCAAGAATCATGAACCTTTACACACCTATTAAATTTTGTTTTGAAAGAACAGAAGAGTAATACAATTAAAAATATTTTGTAGGGTAAAGAAGGCATTTGTCGGATTTCTGGTTGCCCTCAAGCTGGCAAATGGTTAAAACGATTTGACAATCACCTTGCAAGAGTTCACAACGGGATAACAAGAACAATGAATGCTTGCCGTCCACCAGTTACAGGTAAAAGAAAATGGAAAAAATGCAGGTTTTCACAGTGTAGAAAAAAGTGCTCCGCTTAGGTCATCATGTGAAAAACATTCATAAAAAAAGTACAAGGGAGTACAATGCAAAGTTTGCAAAGGAGGAGCAAGATGTAGGAGTTTTAAATATTACTTGTACAAGTACTGAAGATGTAGCTTGCAGTCGTAACAATGGTGCATGTATAAGGTGCCACTGAATGCATTGGCAATACTGCTGGTGATGCCAGTTAAGATGGTGTTTGCATTCATTTTGATGATTGTATTAGTGACAATGGTGCCAAAGACTGTGTTAGTGAAACTGAGGTTTTTGTTAATGATCATGACGGTTTTTGTAGATGTGTCGCCAAAAGTGATTAAACTTACCTTGCTGTCAATACAAGAAACGATAAGGATATTTACACTGAAAAGGATGCTCATGGTGATTATGTTAGAAAGGCTGAGTTGGGTACAAATCCTGACTGGCAATTTACATGAAAAACAATGGGGCACAAGATTTTTAGGGCAACTGAATTCTATTCAGAAGATAAACTACGTTTCCTGATCTACAACTCCAGTCCAGCTGCTTTGACTTTTTTCTCATTTTTATTAAGAAACATAATAGTATTTTCAAATTCTACAAGTCTCAATTGTGCCACATTTTTTTAAAAATGTAACTCTGTCATTCCTGAGAGACATTTATATTCACAAACATTTAACAAATTATTATCGCTTATCCGATTTTTACCCATATCCCGACAACAGCATGATAACAAAGTGTCTTCCCTGTGATGCAACTGAACAGGGCCAATGTGTATGTCCTGTCTTGTCCAAGTCATTTTATTCTTTTTGCTTGGATACATGTCCTGCAGTATTCATTTCTACCAAGTGTAGTCATTTTGGAATATTGCTACACATAAATGTTTCGACTTTTTTCATTGTAAAAGATGTACATAGGATTTCGAAGCTTGAAAGCCATACCCATAAATCGTTCCCCAATGCTGTCAAGTAAATTTCGGCTTTGGCTTTAGTCTAAAACTGGATGCTGTGAAGAGACCAAGGTAACAATGAATAAGCTTAAAAACGAACTTGAACAACTTCATGAAAACAAGGTCAACGGTTTGATTGTGCACTCCAGAGCTAGATGGCATGTATATGGGAAAAATAACAGTAAGAAGTTTCCAAACACGAGACCATTTGTTTTATCTGTGTAGGTATTCCAAGTCATTTTGGACAAAACTTGGAAAATACTGGTTTACACTATCAAAGGTAGAAAGATAATTATCCCTACAACTGAATGTGATATTAGGAATTGTTGATACTGATAAAAAATACTAAATTTTCTAATGGTTCTAATTACGCAAATCTCATCTGTGGAACTGCGTAGGAAAACATATCACCAACTACTTCAAGTTCCAAGTAATTAGTTTAATGCAAATATCGCACTGAATATTTCATAGCAGCTGTCAAAAACCATTCAGAAAAAAAGTTTTAATTCAAAATGGAGCTTATTTTCTGAAACATTTCTAACAACATAGGTACTAAAAATGATGCGAAAAAGAAAAAGAAGCTTGTGACAACAAGAATAATTTCTTCACAGGTACTAACAAGTAACCATGCATTGCAAAAAACGGAGATAATTTATACTCATCATACCGGTATTCAGAAATGTTCTGAACCGTTGTAACTGATTTCATGTAATTTTATAAGTCAATAAATCTGTAACACGTTAATGAATGAAGAAAATACAGACAGTTAAAAAACAAAATAAAAAAAATATTTTACTAAAAGTATGAGAAACTTCTGAATGAACTTTGTTTGGGTACATGTATATGTAAGTCATATAACAAGATACCATGTTTACTCTGTTTAGTTTTTGAAATTTTTGGTACAGTGCTTATTTGAAATATAAGAACACGAAGTGAAAACTTTTATTCAATGAACATTTTTCTGTGCAAACTTACAGTTGGTTCCATCACTGAAGTAGCAAAAGGGAACATCAAAAATTCAAATACTAAACTAGTCTTTACTTGAATTGAAAAATGTTGTCAAACCTTGTAATAAATTTAAACAGTTAAGCTAGAACAAATCGCTTTGTAAATATTCTTTTTCACCTTTGCCTTCATCAGCTTCAGTGGTCTGCCTGTTTCAAATACATGTAAGGGCTGCATTGGCCTTAGAGCAGCATTTACCAGTATTCGGGGGTAGCACTTACAGTACATGTATTTACTTTTCCGACTTGTTGGTGCGGCGCTTATTCAAGGGCGGTGCGTACATTTGAGTAAACATAGTATTGTTTATGCTACAGTTACTTCAACATTTTCACCTCTGTCAGTTGCATGGAAAGTTTGCTATGGTATTCTTCAGCCTTTAGTTCTGCATATCATGTTGCAGAAAATGTAGAAAGGTTTATTATAAATGTGTTAACTTCCTTTGTTAAATATTATTTTTCTCAGTTTTGCTTTACCAACTAATTTTATATTATTCAAGAGACCAGTCAAATCAAATCAAAATTTTAGTTTAACAAACTTTTACTCAACAAAAACAATTTCTTTATTTCAGTAGTGTGGCCCAATCGGTCTTATAAATTAAACTTTTATCAAAAAGGGCCCCAAATGGAATTCATTTTAAAACCCAACCAATCACTTGAATTTTGTAGTAAACCTTACAACTGAATCCCAGTATGGAACATGTTTAAATTGTACTGTATTATAAACTATAATAAGACTTGTACTGTTTATTGCTTGTGGCATTTATGTTGAAATAGAAAGTTCAGTTAAGGTAAGGAACAAGGGAAATGGACTTATTTGGACCAAGACTTGCCCTACACAAAGAAGCTTTTGGAAAAGCAAAAACTTTGTTTTTTTCCAGAGTCTCATTTTCTTCCGGGTCGCCCAGTACCAAAGGTGCCTTAACACCTGTGCCTGCGGTGGTAAGCATGACACACACATGATCTGCAGGGACGTTATGGCAGTGGAGAACCCTTTGGTTGGTCCGCAGATGGCCTGCTGCAAGGACAACCTTATCTTGCATGTAGACAATCATTTCTGAAAAACAAGAGTTGAAAAAAGAAGTTAATGATAATTATATCAGTACATGTAAGTATAAACCATAAGCATAAATAACATAAACCATATCATTCTGATGAATTAAATCCTTTTTATAACAATCCAGAGTGCTCAATGGCTTTTGTCAGAAGCTCATTGAAATTATAAGAATTTGGAAATAAGAAATTAGCATACGTACCGATTTATTCTCCACCAGAAAAAAAGGATTAGCACTAATACTAATACCATCTTCATTGGGTGTTAGATCATGTTACAGAGCCTTTAAATGAGTTTTATAAAAAATCGCTTTTGATGTGAAACATGTACATGGATCCACAACTGAAAAGGCAAAAGTTATTTAAAGCAGGTTTAAATTCCCTAACTTACAGCCCAAAGTTAGTTCAAAATGCTTTTTATCCATATAGTATTGTGAATTGAGTAATAAAATTGACCTAACACAATAAAATCATTTCAGTAATATACATGCTTGAAAACACTTGTCCATTTTAATAAAGTGTAATTAAATTGAAAGATGAACTGGCAGAATAAAAACATAAACTACAACATTCTGTGCACACGACTCAAGTTTGAATAAGCTAATCTCATGTACAGTATTAAATAATAATAAATTCATTTTAAAATATCAAGTTCAATTTACTTCTTTAAACTATAGTTAATTTTAAAAACTACACCTCTCACTCAATACATAAAAGGTGATTGTACATAATTATAAGTTATATAAGCACAATGAGCAACTATTTATATAGTCATTCATGGCTTGGAAAGTTTGTTTGAGCAAACCAAATTATTTTGAGTAAAAGTTTTTAATACTTTTTCTGCAGTTTTAATAATAATTCAACACTCATTCTAATTACAGGACTGTACCAGCAATAACGAAAACAAAACGTTCCTGGATAATTAAGGAACTCAATGGACAAAATAAAGGTTTAACAAAATAAAGAACCTGCTGGGTGAAGAAATTCTTTGAAACCGAATGAAAGCCATCAAAATTAATAAAGCAACACAGACAAACTTTACCTATTCAGAAAACCAAATAATTCGCCGACTTAGTGACAGAGGGAAGAAAGACCAAAACATATACTGTACCATCACTAGATCCACCACTGTCTGCAGTGCTACCAGCTGTACTTGAGACAGAGCCTGCATTACATGCAGGTCCATTGTTTACAATTATATTATCTGCAAAATCCAATTGTGATGTAAGTATTAACAAAACAATTGAGTAAAAACAATTTTGCATTCACTACTACCTTTTAAATATATAATTTCCCTTCTTTAATACGTTTTTATCACTATTAACTGTATTGTAGTTGTATGATTAAAATAAGTTGCCTAGCTTTCTTGAATATAAATACATTAGAAAAAACGCCCAATCAGATCAAGAAATTAATTACATACATTTATATACAGTATTAGTGACTCTAAAAGCTAAGTTGAACTTGGTCATGTGTTCTAGCAGTCATATAGCTATCACTAAGCTATATGTAAGTGCTTGAGTGAGCAAGAAAAACCTGTACATTTTTTAGCAATTTAAAATGTGATTTCTGGCAATCTGATTGTTGTTTGCTTAACGGTAATAAGAAATAAAAATAGTGTTGTGAGTATTCTACATATTTGAAAAAATGCAGACAATAATAAAGTTAATACATAATTATTTTTTATTTTTCATTTTGTATAATGTGAACAAACTGGCTTTTAAAGGAAACAATTATATAAAAAAAGAAACATTCTCACAATACTTGGCACACTTGAAAACAACCAGTTTTAACATTTGACAATAGAATTATAAAGAGTACCACCAAAATTTAACTATTACCATTTTCTTTTGATAGAGTCTTTGGCTGGAAAATTTTTCCTCTTGTGGATGCAGTGGAAGCTGGTGCTACAATAGAGTTGGACTTGTAGTCTGTCAAATGAAAAAAGTTACAGTAATATGATTGTATAATTATATATTAAGTAATATCTGATTTCACTACAGGTAGACAATATATATGACTGCATACATCTACGTATACATTTATATTCATTGCTGATGATTCATTAATTATTATCTCTTTTAAAAATACTTTGAAACACTTTTAAGTGACATTTTGAATAAAATCATATATGATGTAGTTCACTTTCATTTACATATTGAACAAACATATTTTTAGTTCACTCACTATTAACCTTTTTTAGTAATATAGCTTTTTTAGAAAATTTAAACCTAATTCTGTTAAACGTCCTTTCTGATGAAGATGAAAAAATTAATAATATATAATTTATTTCTCTTTAATTAAATCAACATTTTTAATGTCATTTCAATTACTATAGTAAAAACTTGGAAAAGATCATTTAACTGTGACAAAGAAAATAGATCATGTCAGTCCCTTCCAATGTTCAACATTTACAATATAAGTCATTGATAAATTCAAATAATTTTTAATTAGTAATCTATAGCAATTGGCAAAGAAATCACTACTGAAAACAAACTTTTGTAAACATGAATGTTAGGCAGATTTCTTGTGACACTTTAAAATAATTTATAAAAAATTGTGTACAATCATGTACTCTATCTGGAATCTTAATCTGAAAATTATAATAGGAAAAGTAGTATAAAATGTGGGATGTAAAGGGGAAAATCTACACTAATGTTTAAAGTAGCCGTACCTTCCATAAATTTTTTGAAGAGTTTCATCGCCATTGTACCAGATTCAGAAGTTTTGATGTCATTTTTGTTCCCAACAAAAGAAACACCAGCACCTTCAGTCCCATAGAAAGTGACTGTGTCACCTAGACCATGCTTGTGATGCATTAATATAACAACATCACAATTGTGTAGACATTTCAGTATATCTGCCTACAAAAAATAATGATTGTAACATATTCAGATAAAGGCTTATTTTAATGCATGCCCATTCCAACTTTTATAATTTACTAGCTAGTATACATGTAGTATGCAAAGCCATGTCTCTCTAATAACAACAATCAGATGTAAAACACAAGTGATATAAATTATCAACTCTTGCTTGGTTGCAGTCACAACTAAGTATTTAGACATAATATATGAGAATAAATGCAAAATTATATAACTATATTTCAGGTTTTTCACAGGATTATTCAGACACATAACAAATACATGTGTGACTATTCTAAAACATAGATTGAACTGTTTCACAGGTTTTTCACAGCCTGGGGTTTTCATACAATAAATCTCCTAAATTGCAAATAATGAAATTATTTAATTTGTCTATTTTAAAATATAAATGTTTCACAGGTTCTTTCACAGGTCGAGGTTATCTCCATGCTAGTTTTTAAATTACCGTATTGGTAACTAAAATACGAAATGGAATTCCACAGGTTTGTAACATTATTGCTTTAGTTTCACAGGTAATTCACAGTCCTGATTTTTCACAGGTCTTCTCCCAGTACGTAGCGAAATGTACTATTACTGTAAGGTGTAAGAGCGCAGACTAGCTTAAGTTTACAGAAAAGACAACGCCATGCAAAATAGTATTATGTAAGTATAATCTTTTATGTTGATCATGCAAGCTTAACAAAATTAATGTATGGTGCTAATACATTATCTTATACATACAACTTATATAAAATATAAGTATGTACTACTACTACATTTTATGTTTACATAATTTGTATAATGTATGCTTACAATTTTTTTTGTGATCAAATAATTAAAATTAAGTATTTTTTGTCATTACAATATTGATGCTTAATAAAACGTCAAGATCAGGAATAAATATTTTCACTCGGTAGTACAGTATTAAATGCATTAACAATAGACCCAGCTAGGAAAAACTATCAGAAACAGAGACATTATCCTGCTTATAAAATTTAATAGCATTTACCAGTTTCTTAAAAAGTTACCAATTATTACCCTGCCTTCCATAAGTCTCTTTTGTTTGGTTATATTTGTCTTCCCTTTGCGCTTCTTTATACATTCTAAGTCTTTTGAAACTTTTGGAAAAACAGACTGACACTCTCTGCATCTTTTTTGTGCAGCTCTCTATTCCTTTCCACAGCTCAAGCACTTCTGTAATTAAAAAAAAAAACATTCAGACTTTAGCAAAAATTCTAGCATATTTAGGTAAGGTTGAAAGTAAAGCCTAGTTTCCATATGATTGCTCACAATCACAAGATCGCTGAAAATGCTGCTACTGATCGCCAGCAATTATATATGGAAACAGTTTCAAGCATTCAGGCGATCGTCAGCAAATATACGCATGGAGACACATTTCAGCGATTGAGCGATCAAAATCTATCCCACAATGCATATATATTACCATTTTATGTTATGTTCTACTAAATGTCAAAACATTGTCCTTTGTTACATGTACATTGCTCTTGAACTCAAGTATTCTACACAGCATGGCTAAAAGTCCTGATACTGAAACCCTATTGGAAGAAATTTGAAAGTATGAATGCCTGTATAACACATACATGTACAGAAAAGAGTATTAAAGGACAAATACAAGAAACTGAATGCTTCGCTACCACGTGTGTGTCATAATTTACTGTAGACTACAACTGACCATATAATACCCATTGGGTCATAAGAGCTGTGAACTGTGCTGGAGCTCACTGGAGCATGATTAACTTCCATGGTTTAATGGAAAAACATGTAAGAAATTAATAGTGATTGTTGGCGATCCTGCACATCAGTAGTGATTCCAGTGATCCTGCCATCGTGAGCAATCATATGGAAACTATATCTAGGCTTTACATTTTAGTTCAAGTTATAATATTCTAAAAAAAACTATATACATGTATGTAGGTGAGAATTTACTTAATCTGCAGACAGAACTGTTTCGTCCTTTGAGAACTCATCAATACAGCAAAGAGTGGTTTGAAAACTGGGAAAATTTTGTCAAAATTCCTCAATGAGCAATTAACATATCTCACACTGGCAAGCAGTGGCACACATTACTGTATTTTTGAATACCACCAACAGTGCTCAAACTGAAACATTACAAGCAAGCAATGCATAATGCATTTAGGCGGTATTATAATAAAGTCTAAAAGACTCAACAGAAATAATATGAACGTTTGCAAATCAAAGAGTGCTCAACATAACAGAACTGTTACCAATTTTAGTATCAGTCTAAAATGGAGAAAAACAAACTCAATCTGCAGAAAGAACTGTTTCACCCATTGAGGACTTGTCAGTGCAGCTCAGAGTGGTTTGAAACTGGAACATGTCAATCGCTTAGAGAGCAATTAACACATCCCACACTGACATTAGCAGTGGCACATATTAATTATTTCTGAATACCAGTCAGAGTGCTCAAACTCAAACGCAATTATACATGTACACAATATTTACCCTAGCTTAAATTAACACAGTTTAATTAAAGGTGAAATAGCAAATGTAGCTGCCCCTACATATACATGTACATTTATTATGTACAAATCATTTGGAAAGTTAAAGTCCTCAGCAGTTTAAGTTAAATAAAATAAGTTGCATATCACAACACAATTATTATAGTTATACAGTTATGTAACTACAACCTATAATATTATTCATCTTTCATATGAAGAAGTTGCTTGGTCAGAAACAGCCATAACAACTGCATAATATTTAACACTCTAGCTAGTCTAATAAAACAATTCTTAGTTTAAGATGTAATTACATGTATATTTGGACTTGCCTTGAACCCTTTTTTCACTTTGCTGCTTGTATGTGTTGAATCTAGCAAAACGAACAGTGAGTTGCTGACAATTTGCTTTTTAACATATACATGCTTCTTTATTTATAAGAACAACTTTATAAGAACAACAAGGCTCAAATTTGCCCAAAAATTAAAAACAAGCTAAGAACAATTGAGGCTAAGCTTCAGATGCATTTTTTATTGAAAAAAAACACATGACATCATTACATGTGGCGCCCATTTTATTGCAGGTCTTTCTGCAATTAGAAAAACTGAGTGAGCAGAGAATAAAATCAAAACTGTGCCATACGTGTTTTAAATTTATGACAGTGCCAAAGTGTATATACGTCAATAATAAACCTATGCTGTAGAAACAAAAATAACTTTTAAGAACAATTGAGACTCAAGTTCTGTAAAAACTTAAGGACAACAAGCCTAGACCAAAATTTACTGGTTCTTATACAAAAAAGCATGTACC